>JAECUM010049990.1:0-21516 GCA_016617855.1 Megalonaias nervosa | reverse complement strand
AATGATCAAGTATGTCAATAATTTCATTATCAATTTCAGCACCAATATTTCCAGCTTCCTTTGATGATATCAACAGCATTAATCTGCCAATCATTCCGGCAGTTGATGTAAATATTTTTACCCCAGTTCCAGTTACTAGCGGTTTTTCAATTTCAATTACACTTTTTTGCAATGGCGAACTTTCAGCTTTTTCAAGTGATCTTTTTAAAGCTTCTTCCTTTATTATCTTACCTTCATCTAACACTTATTTTTTCATAATCTAGTCTTTCCTCATCATAAGATTTTGCTTCAGTATCTATAGTACTAAGGTGAGTATCACTTTTATATTTTTTTCTTGTTTAATTTTGCTATATTATTAATAACTTGCTCATAAAGTCCAGCAATAATTGCATGTCGATATACTCTAATATTATGCTTGTAGTTTTCATTTTTTACTGTTATATTTCCGATATTATCTTTACCTTGACCTTTATTTTTTATTTCTCTTAGTTTTTCTAATTTTTCATCAGCATTAAATTTATCTTTTTTAATATCATATGATCTAACATTTTTGTATCCATACTCTTTATTAAAATCATCATCTTCAGAACTTTTTATTCTATTAAATATATTTCTTGTATCAAGTTCAAATTCTTCTTTTCTTTCTTTTCTAAGAGCTTCTTCTTCTAACTTTCTTCCAATTGGATCAACTGATGTTACTTCTGCTAATCTTCTTTCAAGTTCAAGTGGATTATTAATCAGTCGATTTAGTTCATTTCGTTTAGCAACAGGATCAGCAATATTTGTTACAAGTTCTTCAGCTAATATTTTTTTTTCCTCGTCAGATCTACCAATAATTTTTGCGGCAGCTGCTTCTTGTTGTTCCTTGATTAATCCAACTAAACCTTTTTCCTGTAGTCGCTTAACTTCATTTTAGTTGGATCTTGTGTAAGTTTATCAAACAAGAAAAAGTTATATTTATCCGCTGTCGCTTTTTGATATAATTCAATAAATTTATCTTTTGTTACGTCGCCACATTGCTCGTTTGCAATATTTCTAACGTCAACATTGTCCAGTCCCGGAAATAATATAAAACAACCAGTATTTCGCCGAATAAATCTGTCAACATTATAAACACCTTGGGCTAAAATAAACAGAATTACATTTCTTATTACGTGATAGTGAAAAATATGATTTTAATTTATTCATCTCTTCATTATTTAACGGAATATCATCAAAAACTACTATCTTATGCTCGGACGAATCAAGTTGATTAACTGGAACAAGTTCTTCTGGTTGTTTCATAATAAAAAAAATCTTCACCAGCATCAAGATCATCACGAAGTTTGTTATTATATTCGTTAAGTAGGTCGTACTTATCTTGCTGTGGATTAATTGTATAAATATAAACTCGATCGTAATTAAAATTATTGCCCAGCAGTAAATTCATAAGCAAATTTGTTTTTCCTGATCCAGTTCGTCCAACAATAAGATAATGACAATCTGGAAGTTCATTGTTATGTTTATGTTTCACCAACCGCTCTGTATCAAAATTTAATATCGGTGATTTTGCCATTGTTTGTTATACATTTTATGTTATATTAAATAAATAATGAGCCATTATACAAAATTTGGAACAACATTAGGAGATTCATCAGCTGTAAGTACAATAACAAACGGAACTGTTGATTTATCCGGATATTTAAAACAAACTGGAGATAAAATGACAGCAAACCTGTCCAGGTCAAATCAGAGAGTAATAGATTTAGAAACAGATTATCCGCCAATAAATGTTGTTGATACACAAGCTGTTAGTTATGCACAACTAAAATCCGTCGACGGTAATAAACTAGATAAATCTGGCGGAACTTTAGGCGGCAACTTAGATATGTCAGGGAAAAAAATTATAAATTTAGAGACTGGATATCCACCAGCAAACTTAAATCAAACTCAAGCGGTAAGTTATTTACAGTTGAAGTATGTTGATGATAATAAGCTTGATAAAATCGGTGGGACAATTACAGGTAATATTAACATGTCGAGTGAAAAAATTATTGGGTTAGAAACAGCGTATCCGCCAGCAAAATTTGATAACACACAAGCTGTAAGTTATTTACAGTTGAAGTATGTTGATGATAATAAGCTTGATAAAATCGGTGGGACAGTTACAGGTAATATTAACATGAAGGATAAAAAAATTATTGGGTTAGAAACTGTATATCCACCATCAGATTTAACACAAGCTGTAAGTTATGCACAACTAAAATCAGTTGACGATAATAAGTTGTCACTGACAGGCGGAACTTTAAGCGGTAACTTAGATATGTCAGGTCGACGAGTGTTAGGTTTAGAAACTGTATATCCACCAGAAAATTTAAATCAAACACAAGCTGTAAGTTATGCACAACTAAAATCTGTTGACGATAATAAACTTAACAAAACCGGTGACACAATGACAGGTAACCTTGCAATGAGCGATAACTCAAAAATAACTGGACTACCAACAACCTCACCACAAGCCGATGCCGATGCTATTAGTTATGCTCAGTTAAAGGAAGAACTTACCCCATATTTTAAGAAATCTGGTGGACCAGTGACAGGCAATATAAACATGAGAGACAAAAAAATAACTACGACATATGTTCCAGTTAACTATAATGATCTGACAAATAAAGTTTATGTTGATAGTCTGTCTAGTGGTATAAAACGAACTAAAAATAATGTTGGATATATTCCAACACTTTATAAAGCAACTGACAACCGAGCCGGGTTTGAAGTAAGCGCATCAGCATATTATCCTGAAAATTATCCTTATTACGCTTTCTCTGATA
Organism: Megalonaias nervosa; assembly: GCA_016617855.1. NCBI lineage: Eukaryota > Metazoa > Mollusca > Bivalvia > Unionida > Unionidae > Megalonaias > Megalonaias nervosa. The sequence goes on along the minus strand of JAECUM010049990.1, from coordinate 18,706 downwards.
GACATGAGTGGACGACCAACGGAGAAGTTGAACATTTTTGGATTAAAAGTAAATGTCCTACTGCAGTTGCTATTTGGCAATTTCATTTGCGAGGTCGATTAAACTCCAGTTTTGGAAGAATTTATAATTGGCAATTGGAAGGATCAAACAATGATATCGATTGGAGAACATTATATAGTACAACAGACACTTATATTTCAACATCACAATATTTTACAATTCCAGTAGAAAATACTGCTTACAAGTACTTATATTTTCGAGTTAATGTTTGTGCTGCTGAACATCTATTTACAAGACTAACAGCATTTCAAATATACACACTTGATGATCAGATGTGATCATTGTGAACAAATTTAATCTAATGCTATAAAATAATGACAACACAATGGTTTACAGACCTTGCGACAGAATTTTATGATAATATTTTTAACCCGGCCAAAAGGTTGGAGATGATTCACTAGCGGCACGTGCGATAAATACCAGAAAAAAATTATTCAATTCCAATGATAAATTCTCCATTGTCAGAGGAAGAAAAAAATTTTGTTCGTGTTATGTATATCCGGGGACCACAACTAAAAGAAGCAATAGAAAATTTTGAAGTGATAAGTAGATACTGTCATCATGATGATTGTCTAGAAGAACTTAAACAAGTCGAAATTATATTTTTAAAAACAAATATTGCTCGAGCTTGATCCTGGAAATTTGGATTTGATAATAAAATCGAACTTAATAAAACAACGACCTTACGGTGAAAGAGAAGATATAAAAAAATTTTGTAGAAGATAGTCATGATGGTCTCAACAGATTTATGGAATCTAAAATAATAAGAATAAAAAGAAACAAAAAGTTATACAATAGTTTCTTAAAACGAGAAATTTTTAAGTATCTCGGTATGTACTATCACGACAAAGAAACCCTAATTAAAATCGTTACTATGACACCAGACACTGAGTTAATTATTAAAGCATACTCAAATGCAATTTTACCAATGAAAAGTAAAAGACCAGAATTTGATCCGATTATTATTGACAGATCTATAAAGACAATCAAAAATTTTGACGATGAAATTAGTGATCCTAATGATATTCAGCGAGAAAAGTTTTTTGATAAAGTGACCCAAACAGATTTAGTAGCAAAGCCTGATTCTTATTTTGATATGGATGAAGAAGATGATATTTCATTTCCATCAATCCAGCGCTCTAAACAATTGTTATTACGAAATTATTACAATGAAGTCGAGAAAATACTTACAAAACCATATGAAAAATTAATGTTAAAAGTAGCTTCTGCTATTAGTCTGATAACAATTAAACTAAAATCACTCAAAAAATTAATGCTAGCAAATTTTGTGGCCGCATATGTATTTATCAGACAACATCTTGTTTTAAAAAATTACACGTTAGATCAAGTAAGCTTGGTATTAGGGTATATTGATCAAACAGAAAGCGATTACAGTAATTTAGTGAATGAAACAGATTTGTATGATCGTAAAGTAGGAACTACTTTTGACTCATACGCTTGGTTAAAGAAAAATGAGGTACTAACAGATGAACGATATAAGGATACTTCGTCAGATGTTTATGACAAATACAGAATTTTTATTGCTGATCCTAGAAATGATAATTTCCGTGAGTTTCTTGATTCGATTGCTGGTGCTAGAACTTTTGTCTTTGTATAAAATATTGTATAATGAAAAAACATATCATCGATTTCAACCACATTTCAGAAGAAATTCCAAAACAAGATGTTGATGCACTAGTACAATATTATAAATTTTATCATAAAAACCTTTAGTGTGTAAAAGAAAGTTATAAATACTACCGTAGAATACTTCGAGTAATATCATATTTGCCATTGTCAATGACCAGCTCTGGTATAATCTCAAGTGCAGCATTATTAAATCCGTTTTTGTTAATAATATCTGGTGTCGGTGTCTCACTTTCAACACTTGTAAAACAAATTGAACCTAAACTTGAAACAAAAAAAAAAATTTTTGTAAAACAGCAAGTATCACTTACAAAAAATTACTTGATCAAATACGATCTTATTTGCGAGGTGTAAAATATGATATGGACGATTTAATACGTGAGTTTCGTAATATTGACAGTATATTAACGGATATTCTACCAATGAGAGTCAGCAGGTATGAAAAAGATTATCATAAAATATGGTTACAACAGTAGTAGATCATCTTTCCAATTTTGGGAAGGGGTGGGGGGTGGGGGTCTCTGATCTAGAATCCGCATTTAGTTTAGGATCAGCCTATTACTATACTGAAAAAAAAAAATATTTTATCACTAAAAAAGTTAATGCAGCAGGCCCTTGGAGTTCTGGTCCAGAATCCGCATTTGGTTTAGGATCAGCCTCCTAACTTACTGAAAAAAGAACTTTCTGGCCACTCCAATAAAATATTTTTAGTCTTATTTTGAGCTGAAAATGACTGCTTAATAAAATTACAAAGTAGAAAGTTTTATGGGAGAATTCTCGGTTTTGTTTAAGATCTGCCTCCTAGTCTACTACTGATATGTATCCCGAAATACAGATACATATGTATATAAGATTAAAACTAAAATCAAAATAGGAAACCAATGAGTGTTGCCATGAATGATTTAAACTCGTAAAACTTAAAAGTGGTCTGAGCTATTGCTAACAATAAATTTCCAACTTTGTGCATGTTCATGAATTTCTTAATCCTATATTACTGATGCGCTTAACTACACACTAAGGGCCTTTCATTCACTTCCTTATTAAATGTGTTTAAAAGGAAAACGTGTTGGATTCTTTTTTAGCGACATATCTCCATAGCATATTCGTTCTGTAATATCCTACCAACGTGTCATAAACTTTTGTTGAGAAATAAATATATTTTATCTTACGATCTGTCAGAAAATCTTACAAAAGTTGTTTGTTTTTTGGGTTTTTTTTTTTCTCTTTTTACATAATACCATTATCGGAATATTAATTGCATATTATGCCAGTCTATATTAATTTGCCTAAACATATTCTATTCTTCAGTATCGTCATGGACTTCGATAGACTCCCAGAGTTGATCCTGTCCATTTTCATTATAGTCGTAGCAGGTAAAACTTAAAACCGATAGGTAGCATTTAATCAGAATTTACACCATGGTAGTTCTTCGCTGGTCATTTGCAAACCAAAAGGTACTGTTGACATTTACTTCTACCGCTCGTTAAGTTAAATGATCGCCATTATAACCCATTTTAGTAATGTGTTTTGGTAATTTGAATAGTTTTCATAAACAAAATATATGAGAAAGAAAGTATCGATAGAATGTTTCAAATACATCATTATTAACATTCATATTTCGTTTCAACTTGTACTGATTTTGTTTAAACAAAACCAAGTGCAGCACAAAGATGCCGAGTCATTTTCCAACTCACTCTCACTCTCATTCATTAAAACATTTCTTCACATTAATCTCTTGACACAGACAATAACAAACCTGGTATTTGATAAATTTAAATTTACCTTATATATCATTCCTCTTTAATACACAAGCCGAGAGGGATATATATAGAACGTAAATATATATAGAGAGAGAGACAGAGACAGACAGAGAGACAGACAGAGAGACAGAGACATAGAGAGAAACACAGACACAGAGACATACAGAGACAGAGAGAGAGAGACAAATATGTAAAGACAAATGAGACCAAAACTGAACGGAAACGCGACTAAATCATGCAGATGTCCTGCACAACCAAAATACGCAAGGTCAAATTTCAAATATACCAGTACCAATTACAAATATTGTCAATGTGCTTCAATAACTTTTCAACTTAGAAGAAATATTTAGTCTGTGTTTAGATCACATTATATAAATATAAACTGTTAAGTTTAAAAATCACCAAGCAAACTTCTCAATATTCACTATCAATGATTTCGAAATAATCAGTCCAGATTCGCTTCATGTGCCGGTTCTATGCAACGCGGATAAATCTGTCAATTTCAATATCATTTTATACAAGAATATTTGAAAATTCTGCCCAACCAAAAATAATCCGATTTCTAAAGAACCTGAAAACCATGACATAACTAATAAATTAAACTTCATTTAAAAAAAAACTAAAACACCAAAATACATTTTTCAGTAACTACGCCGACAATTCGAACCGCAGGTAAAACATTTTCTCTTTTTGACTCTCTTTCTCTCCCTTTCTCCCATTAACCTTTGTGTGTGTGTGTGTCTCTCTCTCTCTCTCTCTCTCTCTCTCTCTCTCTCTCTCTCTCTCTCTCTCTCTCTCTCTCTCTCTCTCTCTCTCTCTCTCTCTCTCTCTCTCTCTCTCAGAATCTGTCATTCTCCATCAATCCTTAGGCCCAGCTGGGAATATTTCCAAAATAGGTATTTGATGAAAGTCTGTTTTTTTCTGAACCATCTTGTGCCTCAAAAAGACATCAGTTATCGTGCTTGCATTACATTTCATTTGCTTCTCATGTATTTGGTTCCGTAAATGTCTCTATTATAGAACTACAACATTTACTATTTCATAATAATATCTACGTACAATATTTTCCACAATGCAATAATAGCTTTACTCTATCCTACCCATACATTCCTTTAGTACTCAATTGGGCAATTGTGTACTTCCATCTTCGCCGTGATATATACAGTACAATTCCAAAGAATGTATCCTCTGACCACTACAGTCAAATAAAACCTCCTTTAACCATTCATTCCATATATTCACTATTTCAGCAGCAACGGCGACAACACAAACAACAGGTTTATAATCTTCTCAATCTCAGTCTATAACTCTTTTTCTCTCCCTCTTAAGCACCTTTCCGAACTTTTAATTGTACACGACCTACTCAAGAATTGCATAGGACGGAATTTGGCAGATGTTTTTTTTTTCCTTTGTGCAAAGCTTCCTGTGAAGATACCAGCCTCCTCCAAACATCAATATTACATTCCAACCATTCTCCAATACATTCATCGGTTACATGTATACATTATGGTCAGAAAAAAAATCAAACAATTTTGCGCTCATATTTTATTCACACCACACTGTCCAGAAGACGTTAAAGCCCATTCAATGCACACCATTACAATTCTCTTTTCTTCTGATTTATTTTTGGCATATGCAAAATTGTATTCTAAACCCAACACAAATTTCTTGATTCTGAACGAACTGCCAGTCGTCATCCTTACTGAAACGTGCAAACTCATTCGAAAAATTGATTAAATATATATTTTCAGCATCTACCCCGACAACACCAACAACAGGTGATATATATCTATTTCTCTCTTTCTCTTTCAATCAAAGTCTCTCTCTCTCTCTCTCTCTCTCTCTCTCTCTCTCTCTCTCTCTCTCTCTCTCTCTCTCTCAATGCTATGCGGTGCTCGTGCGTGTTATTTTTGCCGGTCCACCCTCGCTGCTGCTGTGGTTTCTACCCAAATATTGTATCAAGTCCGTTACAATATCTCGACCTCGAATCATGCAAATTTATTGTTATAAAATCAAACAGAGTAGCTTGCGCGTGTGCAAAGAAATTTTTAAGTTTTTCATGTCCATGTTTCCTGAACACCAAGTATAATAAATATTTTGCAGCGTATGATTATCAACTCCGTTAAATACAACTAAAATATTACAGTTATCTCTGATCACTTTTGGAATTTGTGTATAACGCTGTGTAACATAAATCACGTCTGTGTTTTTATGCCTTCCTCTGGAAAATATCCTGGCTGGATTTGATTGTTTGTCCAGCATGACATCATCGTACACTACTAAATTATTAATACGTCCATCCAGGTCATCTACATATGGCGCTTCATCAATATCAGTGATAACATCAATAACGTCACTATCTTCATATAATGATTTTGCATTTTCATTAAAATATCTAAGTACTTCATAGCATCGCTGATCATCTACAGATGGTGTTACTAAATATAATTTATCCCACTTCAGCCATCTCATTATCAGATTAAGCAATAATTACGTCTTCCCACTTCCAGATGGACCTATTATTATCATTCTGATATAATTCGTTAGCTCTGGGTGATGCTTGACTGGCTCTTGTTTTAGTGTCGCAGAAAAGTCAATTATATCCATATGATAAATAATATGAATTTATATTGTGTTCGATGCAGGGCAACCACCCCAACCACTGGATTAACAACTATAATAACAAAAAAATAAAAAACGCGCACTTACAGGTAAGTGTGAAAAGTGTGGTACAAAAAAATACAAATTTATTTCAAGAACAAAGACAGGAGGTGGTGTTGCTGCTTCGTTGGGAAAGTTACCAGGGGCTCCGTGGGCGAAGTATCCCGGGGGAAAACACTTACCAGGATACAATTATTGTGGTCCTGGAACTCGACTTGATATTCGGCTTGATGATCAAGATCAACCAAGACCAGGAGAGTATCCAATAAACAAGATTGATCAAGCGTGTCACGTTCATGATGTTGCGTATAAAGGTAAAGATTTACAACAACGGCATCTCGCAGATGTGAAATTGATTCATGGGTTAAATTCTATACCTGATAAATCTCTCAGAGAAACACTCGCTAGTTTTCTAGTAAAAACTGCTATGAAATGTAAAATAATGCTAGGGGCTGGGTAATTAATTATATAAATATTATAATGGAGTCCATTTACTATAGCCCAAGAGGATATTGGAAGGGAAGAGCAGCTATTACTAAACTTGCTGAAGCAGCAAAAGTCTCACGTGATGTTGCTGCAGCGTGGCTAGCACGACAAGCAATATGGCAAATCTATCTACGTCCACCTAAAAAAATTCAGTACGCATATTTTGATGTCAGCGTCCCCAATGAAGTTCATCAAGCGGATATTTTGTTTTTACCACACGATACTATTAAAATACGTGGACGTCAATCACGCACATACAAATACGCGTTAACTGTCGTTGATGTTGCAAGTAGATATAAAGAAGCAGAACCACTGTCAACAAAGACAGCAGCTGAAGTTGCATCTGTGTTTGAACGAATTTGTCAACGAGGATCCGGACCACAAGGTGGTCTACAATGGCTACAGCTATCATAGGTTGATCGTGGTAAAGAATTTGTTGGTGCAGTATTATCGTTGCTGAAAAAACATAACGTTAAAATCAGACGAGGACACACTGAAATTCATCGTGATCAGGCAATCGTTGAACGATTTAATCGAACACTTGCTGAGCGGTTATTTGGATATCAATATGCAAAGGAAATATCCACTGACTTTAAGTCCGGGGAGAGATCTCGTGAATGGGTTGCAAGATTACCAAATGTGACAGCTGAGTTAAATAATGAGATTACTCGTACATTTTCTATGAAGCGTTCTAATGCAATAACAAAGAAATATATGCCCCGTACCGATGGCTACGGACAACGACGTGACTTTTCAAAGCAACCAGTGTTAGGCAATGTGACTGTAAGGTATTTATATGAAGCTGGTGAACTTGAAGGCGGTAAAAAAAACAGCAACTGATCCTATCTGGAGTGTGACCACACATAAAATTTCTAGCGTGGTTAGATCTACGGGTAGACCTGCAATATACAGACTAAATTCAACTGCTCCTCAACCTGGATTTGTACGTGAACAATCACAAGTAATTCCTTAGGACACACAATTACCACCACGTTCACTTTTGTAAATTTTGTCTGAATTTGATAACGGATCACCACATTCATTATATATTATTATGAAAATGTGGTGATCCGTTATCAAATTCAGACAATTTTTATATGGATTCAGTATACTAAACCACCGAGTTTATTTTTGTAAACTAGCACCAGGGAGTCCAGCGCCCCGACGTCGACTACAATTACGAAAGGTCAGCATCACATTCTCGCGGCAGTCCGAGGAATAATATTATTATATTTCAACAAGAATTCTTCTGCGGTTGGTAGTTTTTCTTTATGAGGTTGATATTTTAAATTTCGTTGTTCGTAATAGACCAACATTGTTCTATAATTATTTCCGCCACATTTCGCACAAAGATTGATTTTACCTCGTACTCCGTTACCACAACCTAAACACGGTTTGATTCCTGTTGATCCTTTTCTGATCATTTGATTGTGATAACCGCAGTATTCTCCGCGGCATCGTTTGCCACATTTTTTTGTTGAGCCTTGAAATATCCACGGACAATAGTTAGTTCCTACTTGAAATGGCATTACTATATAATACAGACATGATTAATTTTTTAATTGAATATAAAATCTGTGTGAGATATTATTATGTAATGATGGGGAAAAAAATGAACGACGAAGAGATAATGATGACCGATGATATATCTACATCCGACCAGGAATGTGGTATGTATAACAATAATATTTTAATTGGTGATCATGAATGCGATTTATTGTTTAATCGGTGATTGTCCGCTGGATAATTCAACAACTTCACCGACAGTATCTGACACTTCAACTTCAGAGTCACCTGTAGACCTAACAGAATTACCCGCGGATGAATATTTTGACATTCTTGATGAAAAACTTTTCCATGGGCCACATGATTACGTTAATGAACTTTTCGAAACAACTCCACAACATGAATTAACCGATATTGCCAAATTCAGTTACTGGCATCTACGAGAGTATTACTCGGTGTTTCTGAACGAATTCAACGACGTTATTTGGTATTCAAGTAAAGAACACGCAATCAGTAATTTTGTTGTTCTTGGTAACATACATAAAACAATCATGTCAGGGAATAATTGTACAACATTTTGATAAATTTTACGTGTTTGTGTCCGATGAAGATTTTAATCGTTTCGCTGATGAATTTACCAGACAAGCATCAGTTACCGAAATAATTCCAAAATTTCGTCTGAGATATCCAGTATTTGATCTCGATACAAAGTATGTTCGTGAGATATTAACATATCGTCACAGGGAAACTGAAATAAGGCAAACAAACGAACCAATCAGCGTCGAAAAAATCATTGATTACTTCTCGCAATTATGTGATTGTTCACGCGATCGTATATTCGTGTTTGAAACAAATAGCGGCTATCATGTTCTTTGTAAATCAACTCCAGTGACATTTGACCAGCAGCGAGATTTAACGAAACGAGCAGCAGATGAAAAAAAAACCTGATTGGAGCATTGATAGACAAGTGGTCTTTACAGTATCAAGCTGAATAAAACAAAATCGCATAAACCAGATAAAAATAATTTATGCAAAAAACTAGTATCTCACAGTGATAATTTTACTGCATCTGAATTATTAACGTGTCCAACTTCGATATGTACGATGTGACAATGATGATGAAATCAGCGACAAAATCATTATTGGTTGTGACAACATTTCCACGGAAGATATTAAGCGAATACCAACGGCGTTGACAGGAGAACCTGATCAAACTAATAGGTGTTGTAAATGTGTCTCAAAATCGATATACGATATCAAGACGACCAGGACATCACTGTAACATTTGCGAGCGTCGTCATGGATATAACTATATCAACGATTTCATCGAAAACAAATGTGATAACTATTTAGCATTTGTTAATGATGATTATTATTCTATAATCTGTCCGAGAAGTACTGGAAAACAAATAACTGTTCCCTGTAGCAATGCTACAATCGACGAGCAAATCCAGAAAGTGATCAGCGGAGAATCTAACAATCCAGCAATAAAGCAAATCATTGATGAGTTGCCCACAAAACACATCGATAAGAAATATATCAAGTATGTGATTAGAGTAAGACGTCACCAACATTATCCAGGATATTTCAGAGAACGAAATCCAGACTTTTCATATATCGCATTACCAGCTCATGAAAACGGTGCAGGCTGTAAAATAATTCCCGACGAAGACTACATTGATGGATCAGCATGCGGAATGGGAAAATCAGAAGCGGCATGGAATTCATTGGAACCAAATCAATCTGAGGTTGTTATCTCTTACCGAAAGACATTCACGGATAAAGTAAAATCAGATCGTTGAATAGAATCATATACTGATATTACTGGTGACATTATATTTAAACCAGACGACTGACGACGTGTTGTTATTCAGTGGGAGAGTTTGCACAGAATAAAAGGTGTTCCAGACGTGCTGATCGTTGATGAGTGGCACGGAATTCAACGACAGCAATTTGCATCAGTTCGACTTAGTAACGAACGCTGAGATAAATTTGCTGGGCTAGTAACAGCATGTAAACGATTAATAGTTCTTGACGCGGATGCCAACAATGATGATCTAATATTGTTCCGTGATAAATTAGGACGGTCTACTATGAAATTCATTACCAACGATTATCAACCCGATCACGGAAAGAAATTCATCGTAGAATCGTCGCATGGAAGCAATCTTCTAAAATTAATAGAACAACTGAACCGTAATAAAACCACCGGTAATAAAGTTGCTGTTTTCACACACAGTAAGCATCGTACAGATCATTCCGTGGAGAGCTTAGCGAAATTATCACAGCATATAGGATTTCGTGTTAGATATTATCATGCTGATACTGATCCTGCTCAAAAGGAGTTGGATTTTAGCAGTATCAATACTGCATTCGATGATGTTGATATCGTTATTACCAAAAACACACTGGAAGCTGGAGTCAGTATCGTTGATGAATGATTCACTACAATGTTTGTGTTTTCTGAAGAATTAGGATCCGTAGAAGCAACTAAACAAGCAATCCACCGATTTCGTTGTGTTAATGAAATTCATTATTCAGCGACTCAAAAACAACGCAATCATAAACTACCTGTGACTCGCGAAGATATCGAGAAAGTAATTATTGATCGTGAAAGATTGCTCGACGACATAACAAAGTTGAATAGGTGTCCAAACGCTGGTGAATTACAAACCAGTTACGGATTCGCCTATATCAGCGATATCATTGATGAGAATAATTCAAAAATGTATTTCACATCGAGATTGATAGCGATGATGAAGAATACCGGTTATGAAATCGTCGAAAACCCCGTGGATGATTATGAAACATGGAAGCGAAAAAACAACATCAAAAAGTCATCCGATAATGATATTAAAAATAATCCCGTCGTTGATGAATTTCTGAAGACTAGTGTCGGTGATCGAATAAAACAATCAAAATCTAATTCTGTAGACGGTCCTCAATATTACAAATATAATCCCGAAGAAAAGTTAGAACCATATCAAGCAAAGAAATCATTTCTGAATCATATGTTCCAGTGTGACGTAGGAGAGTTACCAGCGGAACAAGTTGAACAATTATATAATAATGCTCCACGGCTGAAACGAGCTCAGCGAGTAATTGTCGATAAATTTAATCACGGTGACGCGATCAACGCTGAAATGTTTCGTTCTGATAAAATAAGTCCACGTGAGAAACTAACCGCGGTTGAAAACGTATTACAAACACTGAATTTACCAGATGTTGTTCCTGAGGACTTATCAACGACAACAATGCCAGTATCAGGGCCCGACTTACGGATGCATATCGAGAATATGATTACGGATAAAGATTTATTGTCGAAATACAACGAATTACTGAAACATTGGTCAAGTATATTTCCTGAGACAAGAATATGGACACAAAAATCAACAGTAACAAATATCATTGAAAAGATCAAATTGATTTATAAAGGATTTGGAGCGACTTTGACCGTCAATGATAAAAATAATACAACGAGATCAGATTACACACTAACTTATCCCGTGTGGCTAAAATCAAACTTCACCGATGATCCTCACTGGGTTGAATATTACAATGATTATCAAGGATTTTATGGTGGTAATGATATCGCAATTACTAACAAACATACTGCCACGTTGAGATTTCACATATGTAGTATCAACGACTGGTTCAGTGTGTTTGATCATGATGAAGAATCCACATAAAAATTTGCCTGAATTTGATAACGGATCACCACATTTTCATAATAATATATAATGAATGTGGTGGTCCGTTATTAACGATAACGGTCTTGGATTGACCAGATAACCGTTCTATGAAATCCACCGCCCGAATAATTTTTCAACGTCTCCACCTCGTGAGAGAGTAATCAAGCAGTTATAGTACTACAGTCTAATCGTAATGCTTAAATATCTCTCCAGATATCTCAACTATGTGGAAGTATTAATTGCAGAAAATATATATTATTAATGATATATACTTTCCTCAAACAAACTTAGAAACCTCAGCCGTGATATTATCGGTAACATCGTTACGGGGACAGATAAATCTATCATAGGCCGATATTGCACATAACTGCTTCACATATCGATCGCAGCAGACTACATGTATCATTGTAGTGGGCGGAATATACCAGAATAATATCGATCCATACATTTATTGCTAGATAGTTCTGCTTGACTGTGTCAAGAGGCTTGAAAATATAATATTTTAACAAGGCAGAAACGGCAGAAATATATAAAATTGCAGATTTTATTCAGAATCAGAAAAATATTATGATAGTATAATACTGATCATCCTTGACAACGTCGCGGTGACAGAGTCAATGCTAAGATAGCTATATATTTATTTTTGAAACGAGTATTTGTAAGCTGGAACAATGGTGCATTCGTAGCGCGTCTGATTCTCGTACTCGAGGTCTTGAGTTCCAAATCCATGACTGACACTGTCGATGGCTTGTAGCCCTGGGATGCTATTTTATTTAATAATTACTTTATAAGTGGGGACGCAAGCACCCCATGAGATTTCATGTAACCCTCGCCATGTTGAACAACGTGGTGAGTGCAGTTTTGCACTTACCCCGGGGGTTGATTTGGGGGGTTTACATGAAATCGATATGCGCTTGCGTCCCTAAAATAAACAGCAGGATGATGTGAAGTCGTGACCTTGTGACCTCACTGAAGGGTATCCACATAGGGGCATTCAGAAAGAATGTCCGCCGGACCAAAAAGTCTCAATAAGGTGCCTGTGGACCATAAGAGAGGTCTTAACCGATGAAAGAGTGCCCTTGTGGGCTTAAGGCCTCAATAAGGGACTCTTAGGATCTTATTTGCAAAAGGCTTTACCGGCAGAAGGGACCCCAGTGGAATGGTAGACTGAACATCATCGCTGCTGTTTATTTTTATTGAAGAATATATTTTTATTTGTATTTTTATTCAGAATATATTTTTACTTTTATCTGATTCAGAATATATTTTTACTTTTATCTTTTATGAATCAGAATATATTTTTATTATAAATCTGATTCAGAATATATTTTTATTATAAATCTTATTCAGAATATATTTTATGAATCAGAATATATTTTTGTTATAAATCTGATTCAAAATATATTGTTATATTTATCTGATTCAGAATATTTTTTAAATATTTTATCTGATTCAGAAATACTTTTATTATAATAAAATTTTATTTTTTATGAAATTCAGTCAGATTTTCTAAATTTGATGGGTATATTACCGGTGCTAGGGCAATTCGGAGCAGGACAATTCGGCGCGGACACGGACAATTCGGCGCGGACAATTCGGAGCGGACATTTCGGAGCGGACAAATGGGAGCAGGATATTTTTCGGTGATAACTAATAATGCCTAAAAGGGGTATGCATTTGTTTGTTCAAATTTTGTCTCAAGCTACCACACATATGATAGCTATTTTCCACATTTTATATCCCACCGTAATTCCGTATTGTTAACTAGTGGCTCCGTAACAAAAGCGCACGGACAAAAGCGTGCCGACATATGAGCGCAATGCAAAACAACCTCGACAAAAGGACGCGCGACAAAACCGCGCAGGTATAAATTAAGTTAAAGTAAACAATGTGTGTGGTATTCAATAATCCAAAGCCAAGACCATTGTTCGCATTCCAATTCTAACTAACTGTAGCCCGCGATAAAAAAAAATTTACTTTCATGTTTTCAGATGAAATAATTATAATAAACTTTAACTGACTGCCGATTATTTTCCAAAGACAAAGGGATCGCATACAACATTAGCATTTAGAGTAATTAACTCAGTAAATGTTAGTTGAACCGTTTGAACATGTTAAATTACAATTATTATTTCTTATTATTTGTAATATTTGGTCTTACATAGAAGAACTATAGGCTAAGTACTCAGAAAACTATTTTAAAAGTGATGTTTTTTGTTATTTACATCCTTCACAGAGTGCATGTCGGCGCGCTTTTGCTCCGAATTGTCCGCTCCGAATTACCCGTTTTTTGGTCCCGAATTGTCCGCTCCGAATTGCCCTGCGCCGAATTGTCCGCGCCGAATTGTCTGCGCCGAATTGTCCGGCACCGAATTGTCCGGTTACCATATTACCCGTCAATATTGCAAATTCAGTCAGATTTTCTGAAATATTTTATTTTTATTCAGAAATATTTATTCTGAAATATTTTATTTTTATTTAAACAAATAATTTATAATATAAAAAATAATGAACCACGAAAACATCACATCAATTATTGTTGCTATTAAGCAATTACAACACAGCGGTATACAAATATCAGAACAACTTGATCCTGAAAAAATAATGAGCGATTTTGAATCATTACAATTCAAAAAATCAGAAAATAGATATACGTTGCCCTCCAATTATAGATTCGTAAATTTAATCCAGCATGCAATGTTACGATCGCTGGCAGCAATCACGGATACGCAAGTGAATTTATTTGTTCCTCTTTCACGGGCCATCGAAAAGGTTAGGTCAGAATTATCTCACGAATACGAAACGAAAGGAATTGTACACGCTCGTATAAAACAGCTGAGAGATATTATGTCGATAACAGAAGAGTTACTGGCTAAAGATGAAGACGAGTGTGAAAGTGATTATAGTGACAACGAAACTAATAGTGTTGTACCAGAATAATTCATTTCTGATCCTGATAAAATCACGGGGGTAAAAAAAAATAATTATTTGATATATATTTTTTTTGCTTGGTGTTTTCCGCCGTGATGTAATCACTGACTACGATGACGTTGATGACTAAGTCATTACGATGACGCTCTACGATCTTACATACAGATTTAGATTTAACGACTCTGACCTCAGATCAAGCAAGTGGCCAGACTGGTCAGTAAGTTTAAAATGTATCCGTGATAAAAGACGACTATGACATTTTAGATAAACAACGTTGATTGGTTCTGATACAATCAAATAACCTGGAGGGACTTGAGGGGTTTAATGAGTAGAGAATGTATCCTTGTTGAGCCTGGTTGGATTTTTCAGCGTCAACTTGATAACTGCCGTCGATAACATCACATACTAAATTCACCGCGATCGTTGATGTGATTGCGACGATGTTCGGTGAAATGTGACGGCCGCCACCAAACGGATCATTATTGTATCGGAGAATACTTGCTGGTGGGGCTACTTTTCTCCATGACTCAAGGATCTCGGAAAACATATCTGCGATGTTAAATTCAATTTTTGGGATATTCTCTTGAATTTCTTTTAAATCTTTTTTTATCGAAACGTGTAATCAAATTATCACTACCATAATTTTTAATAAATACTTTTTCAGCAAATTTAGCGTTTTCATCTACCATATGTATCATATTTGTATAGTCAGATATTACTGCGTTTAGATGCTTAATTGAATCAATAATATTTTTTTTTAACGTCGTCGTTGTAACTTTTTGTTAAATCAGTAATTAATTTTTTTACGTATTGATGAATTCTATTAAATTCATCTTTGATTGGGTCAAATAACATATTAGCTCCAAACCTGGTATGTAAACCTAAGCTTCTAATTTCTATCTGATAAACGTCTGGTAATAAAAATATTTTTTGCTCGTCAACTATAAAATATTCATCAACGTACCATGGATATTTTTTTTTTTGGTACTCGGGTATGTTCATAAATTTTTGTTCTGTTGTCAAAAACTCATCTAGTAATGGTTGTGGTGGGCCTTCATATGTTGGTTTAATATCTGGCCATCCTAATACTGATCTGATCGACGACTGATAAATATCAACGGCGTAATCCGGAGAATTTATTTCGATCGCCGACGACAGCTTTGGCTCTTGAACAGTAATAGCTATCTTTGATTCTTTTCCTGTGATGGATTTAATTCTGCACTGGAATTCTTCATTGATCTGTTCTATTTGATAACTGCCCGTTGGAATACTAACTACTTGCCAATCTGGTGTTCCATCGGGTTTGTTTTTATTTGCAAATACTAATGAATTATTCGGTTGTAGTCCACCAAACGATTTTGACCTAATATTGGGCCAACTATAATAAACCCGTAATTGCGCTAACGTTGTCTCGGAAGCTGATATTGCAGTTGAAAAATTAATACTGAATTCAGGATTAGTTGAACTCGCCGATATCATTGTGGTTTTTACCGGAGCAATATTAGTGACGATCTGTTGCAATAATTCCTGCGATCGCTGATCGAACAATGGCATTATTATACTATTATTGTTTTAAATCAGGAATTTTTTCATCAAATACTTCATTGTAGATCTTTATTATAATACTGAATTCTTCGTCGGATATTATTCCATCATTTAGCGACGAAGAAATCATCAATGATAATTTAGAATATGCGGTCGTTGCAGTATGTAATTTCATCGTGTGCTCGTTCAATTTTTCATTCATGCGCGTATTTATCTTTTTCGCGATAATATTAAATATTCCAGCGATCGTGATTGACGATGAAACAATAATTGTTACAACGATCGGCGCTGTCATCGTCGCTAAGGATGCTAGCGTTGATAATACTACTCCGGTTCCAGCAACAATCACGGAAACCGAATAAACGACGACATCAACGACAACCGCACGTCTACGATACTTCTTTATTTTTGCTGTATAATTATCGATGATGGTTTTTAATTTATTCTGCCAAGTTTTTACTTGATCGTATCTGTATCGCTGAACGTCTATCATTATACTTTAGTTGTTGTCTAAGACAACGGAGGTGTTTCAGCTACAAATTCTATGCACCACCAGTAAGACGCCGAGGTTAATTTTTTATCATTTGATACCAGCATAAACGTTTCTTCGGTGTCTTTATTTAACACTATAGATACAGTCCCAGAAAAATTATCGGTTGAATAACGCCATGAAAATGTAGTAAATATTATAAATTTTGCAGAGCTGAACACTGACAGCCTGTACACACCGGTTACTTCTGCGGTATGTTTAATAGTGTTATTTTGCGGTGTCCACGTTGATGATCCCGATGATACCGTGTACACGATATTGTTAATTTGTTTGTGTGGAATTTTAATCAGATTAGTTTTATTGATGATATTAGGAATTCCACTGACAATATCGGTGATTCTCGTATTTTATCTTTGATATTTATGTCAGCGGTTGGTAGACTTCCAAAAAATTCATTAGTGGTTCTGTTCACGTTTCTGCGAAAATTCATAAACAGTTGTACATGATGAAAAAATTCAGTTCTAAATGCAGCCATTCCATCATTGATCGTCGACAACGAAGTTGTCATCGGAATATTGTTATCGTCTACATATTTCATCGTTGCAGCGTTGAGAGTATCCGTCGGTTCTCCTACATTAATAATTTTATTGTTATTCATGTTAATGACGCCATTCATTATATCACCGGCTTTTAACACTCGTTCACTTATGCTATCTCGGATCGACGACGGAGTAACAACACTAGGAACAAGTTTGCCCTCTTTGTCATATACAGCAACAAGACCTTCTCGCGATAATCGATTACGAATAATAATATCGCTAATTGAAATATTACTTGTCTTCAATTTTCCTTCACGGTTATGAAATACAACAAGTTCGTTTGGATCAACATTGGCAAGATTGAGCATGTCAGATAATTCGTCGTTGATCTGTTTTGTTACTCGCTTAAGTAAATCTTCACCTGGTGCTTGTTGAGGTCTGGTTTTAGCTGATCTTCCGTAAATATCTACCATTATATGATTAGCGATTATTTAATGTATATTCGTGTACAGTTTTATGAGGTGGTTTCGTTGATCTTGATACAGCATCAAGTACTGCTAGTGCTTCACGGCCACATATTGGTGGATCTGTTAATGTTTGTGTTGGTAGCGTTGAATACCAGATTGGAATATTTTGAAGTGCAGTACTTTGCACCGGAGTGCTTTACACTCTGCCGACGTATTTTAAAAATTCTTTTGGTGGCGCTAACGCATACGATTCAAAATAAACAATACCACGTGGATCAATTGCATATGCAACCCAGTGAGTGCCACGACCAGAGCTTTTATCGAGATTAATAATACCGGTTTCAATCAGATTTGGAAGTTTCGGTAATTGATCACGCATAAAAACATCTCTGAAATTCTTTATATTTAATCGCGCATCAGCATCGAGTAAATCAAAGTTAGACATCGGAAAAATCAGCGAGTCCCTGAAATTCTTAATCCTTTTCCCCAAACGTTGTTTGGTCGAGACCCTGGAAGTCTCAGACCGTGACCTCTTCGTCGTCTTTTTTTAAATCCTTTTCCAGTTGCTTTCTTTAGAGCCATTCCAGCAGCTGTCCCAACTGCACCTAACGCAGTAGCTTTTGCAACAGCTGGAGCGGCTGCGGCTATTAATGTTGGAATAGCTGCGAGAAGCGGAAATATTCCTCCGCTTTTAATAGTATCCTTGATTGCACCCACGGAAAGATTTAATCGTATTCCTTTATTGGCGTGTTTAGCTTCGTTGAATCTCTTAAACTGACGTTCAGTCAACGATAATTTATTTGCACCGCTCATTTGTTCTTGTTTTAATGATATTTTTGTTCCGCATCGTGATGCTAACGGTGATTGTAATCGTTTAATCTGACCCGAGGTCAGACTGACACTGACATGATGATATGACATT
>JAECUM010049989.1:0-31124 GCA_016617855.1 Megalonaias nervosa | reverse complement strand
CGCGACGTCGTTAGCATTGATTTCTTATGCCTCAGACTTAAGAATCCTGTAAAATCTGAAGTTCAAGTCTGATAATGACAAACATGCATAAAATAATTTTAAAAAATCTCAATAAATAAATAACAGAACTATAGTTTAACTATTGTTTACAAATATTGTCAATCACAAAGAAACAAACTTAACGTCCCTTTTAAAAACATTTGAATACCTGTTTCAAAACATTGACTTTCTATATAAAACTTCAATTTTTGTTTGTTGCTTGTTTACGCTTTTGCACGAGTAAACTGTTAGTCTGGTACCCTGACCATCTCCAGCACACTTCGAACCATTACAAGTACAGACTTTCAGGCAAGGTATCAGACTAGTAAACTAATGTCTCACTATATTTGGCTTATTCATCATCGTAGAATATACTTTATATTTTGGGAGTATAGAAATTTGGCAAACACGATCTTTAGCAGTGAGGTGATTTTAAAGCTTGGTATTTGTGTGATTTAAAATGGTCGTTAAATGATATGCGGATAACACTACAGATAAATGGATATCCTTTGCAAAAAAAAAACACACACACAAAAAAAAAAAAGAAAGAAAAATACAGTGCTATCTTCTCTCGAACAGAAAAACAACTTTTTTTAAAGCCTTCAGTATCCAAACATTTTCCTCTGTAGAAGATACTGTACATTGACACTTATCTTTAGACCACGAAATGTATATTGAGGAACAGTTTTGAGCTTCTGTTCATTTACTTCCTTGAACAAAATACAGTATCGTTATTACATACCACAACGGCTCCTGTTATATTCAGCTCACACAGAGACATTCTGATTACTCGACTCCACGTGCAGGAGAGGCCAGTAAATTTTGGTGGAGAAAAAAACCCGGCCTCCAGAAGATTCTGACCGACATTTATAGCTTATTATTATGACCAAAAATGGCGTTAAAGCCCATAAAACCAAACCAAGTGCAAAGTTAGTCTTAAAGGTTTGATAGGGGCTCAGTTGAATCGTTGATTGGTTTGTGTTTGTGTATTTAACAACACACAACGCATGAAGACAATTAAGTGTCAATGCACTTGGGATAAATGGGTCGCATTTAAACCCGCGAGCAACTGATTGTGAGTCAAGCTAACATCTATTTGACATCTTCGTTAGTCAAGGTTCCGATATGTTAAGCCTATTTACACTTTGGCGGATCGAACAGATATTGGTGCCTTGTCCTAGCGACATCTATTGGATTTCATGAGTTGCCTCCACAAATATGTAGTGCCAACTAATCCATAGCTTGGTGCATTGTACATCGTCCGAAAATAGTGGAGGCAATTGACTTAAAAAGGATACTTTGTAAGTTTAACATCGAAAGTATGGCTATGTATCAAAGGGAAACCATTATAGGTGTATTTGAGTGAAAAGTATTTCGGCAAACAAAGACCGGCAGTTGAAAATTGCTTATTTATCAGTCCATTCAAGATGTATGCTCACCTTGTCTCGGTCATGGGAACAGTGTTCAAATTTTAACAACTTAATTTTGATTGGATGCGGTGGCTTACATCTATCTTTCAGGTTAGTTTGGGTGAACGAGGCGTGTTCTCATCCGTCCCCACGTTGACAGACAGCGAGAGGGACATTGTCCGCTAAATTTGATTGGATCGGTCCACAGCGATATCCAATCAAAAACTGAGATAGATGACGTGATTACAATTCGACGTAAATTATACCTTCCAACTTGTAAATACAAAGTTAGTTTCGCCTAGAGAGATTGTTGATCACTAAGGTTACTCCGAAACGAAGCCACTCGTAATTTGGCGGCAAAACTTAGAGGTAGAGTCTAAAGAAAGACAAAGCTTCGAAAAAGAAGCTTTTTAGGGGACAGATAACTTCCGGTTCAACTGAGTCCCGAGTCTCCAAGAGGTGGAGACGGAATTGAGACTAGCCGAACAGTCGAAGTCGACAGAAGTCTAGTCGGTGGAGAGAAGGTGGTGGAGGAGGAAAAGGAGTCTGGAGGAGAAAGTGGAGGAGGAGGAGGAGAAGGAGTATAGAGAAGTCGAGGAGGTGGAGATGGAATCTGGAGAAAGTCGGGGAGGAAGAGGAGAAGGAATTGGGAGAAATAGGAGAGAGAAGAATACCACAGATGAGTAGAATACAAGGACAGGTGGAAATCGATCTCACACTGCTAATCAAGTGATGCAATAGGCTATCAAAGGGTCGAGCGGAAGGGGTGTAATTGGAAATTTTGAATCATTTGATTATTGAATTGTTATTAAATTGTTATTCATTGAATTTCAACCTTTTGTATATTTAACCATTTAACCGTTGGCATTGCTGACTGGGGGCTCGGAGCTTTCCATCTATCTTTCACTAATTTAACTTCGAACCCAAAATCGAGCTGGATGGGACTTCTACAATAGTTTAAATAAAATATTGGGAGCACCCCATCCCAACCATAACAACCCTTACAGTAATTTGTGGGCGGAGGAGTTCATTGTTTTCTGATAGATCGATAGATTTATGTCACTACGATATCACGCCGGTAAGCAAACCCTAGAGGAGCGGTACATTACGGGATTAAACTGGGGTGAGTGGGGTAAACTACACCATTCTGCTTCAGTCGAACTACTTTTAAAAAAAAACAAAAAAAACCCCATGAAAACAAAATTTATTATGCTCAAAGTTGAAATAAAAAGCACGACAGATGATTGTGATATTTCTTCTTCTGTTTAAAACACGTACAGAAAAATTATAGTACAATTATTATCGTCATCCCTGTGATCAAACTGGTAAAAGTGCAACGTGCAACTTTTTATTGTTCGAAAGCCCGACTTCTAAGATAACAAAACACACGATCGCACACCAACAGCTTTTATCTAGTATGCATTAATCTCTGCAGGCCCTTATGAATAATGATGATTGACACAAATTATCTCAGTATTCGTTAAGCCAACAACTACAACAGCACCAACAACAAGCAGTGTTCAGAATTTGTTGTTTTAATAAATTGAATATAGTCCGATTAATCAGCCTCCAGACCTGTACTGACACTCACCATCAGTATCGGTGCAGGTTTTTATTATGATTCATCGGACTGGGTTGAATATGACACATGTTTACAGTCGTCAATACGGTCAGGCATAGGTTGTTAACGGTCACTGCCCCTGGGTCGGCAGTAGTAATGTCAATTAAAATTTTGGATTTAGTAACAGATGCTGGACATAGTAAACACAATTTGTTTTCGGTTTCTTTTCACAGTATAAAAACACAACTTGCTTGTTTTCGGGTTCTCTTCACAGTATAAAAACACAAATTGTTTGTTTTTGGTTTCTCTTCACAATATAAAAATACAAGGTGCTTGTTTCGGTTTCTATTCACTGTGTTTTAACTATTCGCGTATTGACCGATGTGCTTTGTGTAGTTTGTGTTTTATAGATCACGGCGTCTCGGAAAACTGCTTTCATCGAAAGCGCTGGCAAACCGCTAACGGTTTCCGAACATGATTTAGATGTTCCAGATTCTGCCTCGGTTTGCACAAACATATTCAAATAAGAAGCGAATTCTAAGTCAGAGGAAACTCATTCAGTTCATTTCTAGGATTAGTGTGTACTTTATATTTTCAATACAAATTATGGATGTGCCCAAACAATAGATACTTCCCCGCTTAGTAACAAATAAATATCAGATACACACTGCAGGTATAATTTTTATCAGATGGCAGTAATAAGTAAGACATGCCCCCACTGAAAGCTGCTCTGACGTAATAGACTTGTCAATTGTAAATCAAAAACAGAATAAAGTTAATGAAGAAAGGACTAAAGTGTCGATAAATATTCAATTATGGAGGAGAGAAGGAAGGCAAAAAAGTGAGTGAGAAAGTAAGCAGGCGATTAAGTATGTAAGTAATCAAGTAAGTAAAGCAGTAACTAAATGAGTAAAAAGAGGCCCAGGTGGACCTGACATCGTTATTCTGACTGACATCTGCCTAATAGCCAAATTCAAACGTGTTTGATCAAACAATCTGGTCAAAAAGGTGGTTTCGGCAGAATTTCTTCCTTGCTGTCGACTATATACGTTAAGAAAACAGTTGTTTCATTGTTTCTTTGTTTTAAGTATCTTCATTCGTATCTGAAATCACGTTATCATCATTTGCCCAACATTTAAAGGCCTTAATGTCCAGATGCTTTCAGTCAACGTTGGTCAGATTCTGTTGAGAGTTCTTTTTATTGATAAAGTTGTTTAATTTTTTTCATTCTTTTAGTAACGTTAACCATATTTGACTATGGATTGGCACCACTAGCATAAATTTGAGAACTCTTGAAGCCATGGGAAGATTTTTCTATTTGTAGGTACGGCGGCCATAGTTGACGGTGAATCGCCATCATTTAAAGAGACATTTTTATTGAGATTATATTGAGAGGATATTGTCGCTTGAAGACTGCCCTGTTTTTAGTAAATGTAGTCATATCTGACGGGGAGATTGGCATCATTTGTAAACAAAATTTAAATTTTAAAGTCATTTAATGCTATTATGTTTCACGTTATATTCGGTCAAATTGTGTTAAGTGATATTTCTGAAACGTTGGTATGAATAAATATTTGTAATAATGGCTGTCATTGGTATCATTGTACAAATTTGAAATGCCAATGCCATGATGCTCTCTCAAATATTGGGTGAAACAGGTTTAGTATTTGAAAAATAAGTTTGAAAATAGTCATTATTGACGGACGGAAGATACAATACGCACGGTAGAAGCAGAGTCACAAAATATATTCACATGCCCTTAAGGACTCACGGTACTAATTCAGTTCCCACAGTAAACCTATGCAAACACCATGATATTAAAAATTCAATAACTTAAAATTTCTGAGTGTCCATGATCAAACCTATATTTAGCAGTATAGATGAAACCTGGGTGTCAGCTTCTGTGTAGAGGAAAGGATATGAGCCGCGGCATTTTCTGGACCTGCATGTTTTTGAACCATGTGCTTTCAATTCCGCACCAAAGACTCAGGTGCTAATTTTAGTACTGAGTGTTCCAAACTCAAGACTGTTAAAGGACTGGAATTCCATCAATCAAACAATGTCTCTTTTTTTCGCTTACAACTAGGATAAGGTCTTAAAAGATTTTTTCCCCTAAAACATAACTTACATTATTAACCAATCCTGGCCAGCCAAACCCATATATACTCTATTTTATGTTCACCCATTTCCAGGCTGGTTCCCATTTTTCCATACCATTAGTACCGTGTGTCCTTAAGTCCACGTGAGTGAAAAACAGATAGAATACCAACTTACATGCGTGAATTTCAAAATTTATATGAACTTGAATAATATCAACTATTTCTCATCTACCTTCTTTTCTACCAACATACATGTGTACCTACCAACTTACATGCATACATCATATATCCATCCACACACAAGCATACACATACATACATACACAAACAAAAACATACATACATACATACATACATACATACATACATACATACATAAACAAAAACATCCATCCATCCATCCATACATACATACATACCAACATGCATACATCCATGATTCATCCATCCACATACATACATACATACATACATACATACATACATACATACATACATACATACATACATACATAAACAAGGAAAAACATACATACACAAACAAAAACATACATACATACATACATACATACATATATACGTACGTGCATACATACATACACCCACAAACAAAAACATACATACATACATACATATATACATACATACATACACAAACAAAAACATCCATCTATCCATCCATACATACATCCATACATAGATAAATACCAACATGCATACATCCATGATCCATCCACATACATACATACATACATAAACAAACAAAAACATACATACATACATACATACATACATACATACATACATACATACATACATACATGCATACGTACATAAACAAAAACATCCATTCATACATACCAACATGCATACATCCATTATCCATCCATCCATCCATCTACATACATACATACATACATACATACATACATACACAAACAAAAACATACATACATACATACATACATACATACATACATACATACGCAAACAAAAACATACATACATACATACATACATACATACATACATACATACATACATACATACATGCATACGTACATAAACAAAAACATCCATTCATACATACCAACATGCATACATCCATTATCCATCCATCCATCCATCTACATACATACATACATACATACATACATACACAAACAAAAACATACATACATACATACATACATACATACATACATACATACGCAAACAAAAACATACATACATACATACATACATATATACACAGAAATATATAGACTTACTTACTGTTGGCCCACGTTACCACACTTTCCAAAGTTTTGGTGCCGTTCGTTCCATTGTTGCTTTGGTCATAGTTTAAGAAACTGTATTCTGAGACAAACATGGTTAGTCAAAATGTATCCACGTGGAGTTAACAAATTGTATAAATATTAGTTTCTAGATGTTGAAGCTATCATCAGACTATCATCAACTATGTCTTGTCTCCATGACTGAATGTCCACCACTGATAACCTTTCGAGCTGCGGTATGTGACTGACTAATCCTACCTGTTGTAGTATGTATATCACACGGAGAGCGCGACAGAACGGATTATCAACTTGATGTCAAGTCCACAATCTTGACGTGAAACTTTTGTCCTGACCTTGTACACTCCATATTTTGATTCCCATAAGAAACTAAACAAATTCGGAATTATCTTTTGTCGAACTAAATTTAAAGTTAATTAGTTTGGCAAGAATTTCCTTTTTACTTATTTTATTTTATAATGCTCACACTCTGTACTATTCACGTCTGTACTTTGAGTGAAAGACTGAAGCGCCACCTTTTTCTTAAGGAAAGCGTTCTTGTGTCAAATCGATGCGGAGACCACCGTTGGCAGATGTTGAGTGCGCTAAATGATAGCAAATAACCCGCTATAATGGCAGCTGCATACCGACGTCCATAACAAATGATGTGTTCGAAAATATATCTTACTTCTAAATGCAGAGTTGCGTAATACTAACGTTCATTTGTGGAAATGTCCAGTGATAGGATTTTTCTTTCTTTCTTTCGTTGAAGTCTTTCATTTACTTACGCGGTATAAACGGCACTAGTTCAAGTTTTAATATGACACAGCCAACATACTCTAACCGTCAAAAAGACGTCAAACAGTACATAATCTTTAGAAAGGATACCAACAACATCGATGCTTCTTCAGTAATGATCAATCAAGCTATTTTTTTTCTTATAAAAAAACCCAAAAAACAAAACAAACAAAACAACAAGCATAACGACTGGTTAGAAGAACCTATTCCGTCTATTTCTGGTTATAGCGTCTGCCTCCGATGCGTTATGTTGCGGGTTCGAACCCCGGCCGAGCCATACCAAAGACTTACCAAAATGGTACTAGCAGCTGCCTCGCTTGGCGCTCAGCATTAAGAGGTTAGCTTTACGACTGGTCGGCCTGATGTTTGGATAATGTGACTGGGTGGGACATGATGTTACATGTCTGCGGCATGATGTCCCAATGCTAGACATCACTATAATCTGCCACACTGCAGACATCGTAACGATATGACTACAATTGTTAAAGCAACGTTAAAAATCCAAAAAGCACAAATACAAACAGTCTGCATGAAAAATAATTAGTATTAATGAGATTAGTCAGACATTTTATTCACTCTTCGCTATTTTATTCCGGTACGGATTAGTTAGAAGTTTGGGATAGTTTCATCAAATGTCACCAGAGTTCGCTCACTCGCGTGCATAACATACGGGACTGACCTATTCATTTTCGGTTGGCGGGTATTGAGTGGGGGGAAGGGATAACAAAGGGGGAAGAGAGCCATGGGATTTTTAAAAAATAATGTCATGCCCTCAAAGTGAAAAAATATTCTTGATGTGATTGAAAAATGAACCTATTATATTCTTTATATTAGTCGGGGAAAAAATATCAACAACAAAAAAGAACAATTGTATTGGCGTGTAAGAAAATAATATCCTGCCTCAAAAGAAAATCCCCGCACCCGCCTTTTCCCGTATTTTACTTATTCACTGTCGTTACTCTTTCTGGAACTAATTTATCTATTTTACTTATTCTGTTTCACCTCACTTTATCGAACCGAATCCTCTTTTACCTTATTTGATTGACTCCTCTATTTAACTTAATCTGTTTTCCTACGATTGATGAAACTAATTCATGCATGCTGCTTATTCTGTTTCTCCACTAATTATTACACTTACTCCGCTATTTTACTTATTCCTTTTCCTTACCCCTTATTGGGCTAACTCTCCTGTTTTATCCATCCTGTTTCTCCACCAATTATTCTGCTTCCTAACCCCTTTGTGGGCCAACTCACCTATTGTACCGCCTTGTTCCCCCCCCCCTTTTATTAATATTACTTATTTTGTTTCGTCGACCTTTATTTGGTCTGACTGTACTATTTGACTTACTCTGTATCCCTACTCTGTCCTGGACTTTACCTACTCTATTAACCCACCCTTTATTGGGCTAATTCTTCTGTTTTCCTAGCCTTTATTGGACTAGCTCTTCCATTTTACTTATTCTGTTTACCCACCCCTTATTGGACTAACACTTCCATTCTACTTATTCTGTTTATCCACCCTTTATTGGACTAACTCTTACATTCTATTTATTCTGTGTACCTTCCCTTTGTTGAATCAACTCCCACATTCTACTGTTTACCCACCCTTTACTGGACTAACTCTTACATTCTACTTATTCTGTTTCTCTAGTCTTTCATACATTATCTCATACATTCTAATTATTCTTTTTCCCTACTCTTTATTGGACTAACTCTTCTATTTAACTTATTATGTGCCCCTGCCCTTTATTGGCCTAACTCTTCTACGTAACTTATTCTTCCTCTCCAGGGGTCCCTGGGTGGTCGAGTGGTCTAAAGTGCTTGCCTTTACCGATCACTACTATCTCACCTCTGTCCGCCTGGGTTCGAGTCTTGGGTTCGGGCTATGAGGGTATGTGAAAAAGCTTAACAGTAACTTCCCATGGGTTGATGATTCTTCCTGTGGTTTTTCCGGGTTCTTCCTCCACCAGATAATCTTGCCACTATGTATAGCCTATCACATGCTGAAAAGCCAAGAACAACAACCTTTTCTCTACACGTTATTGGACTAACTCCTCTATTTGCACAACAAGAAACAAACAAATAGTCCGAACTTTTATTTTTTATTTCGAGTACAGATTTTTTAATATAATTTTGTTGTTGTCTTCTACAAGGTACCTATCATTTAATTTTAGGGTGGGGTACTGCAATTTTATATTGCGCTATGATATTTTCTTTTTCTTTTTCTCAAGATTAATTTTATTTTCAAATAATTGAATTAATATAATATGGTGTTATTTTGCTATAAACTGATAAATCAGAGCGAAATATTTTTGCAGCTATTGACTGTAGGAAATTTTCTTTTAAACATTCAGGCCCCTGCCCTAGAACAATAAATAGTTGCTCCCTAATATAATTGCGGTACATGGTACGTATCACAGTATGTTCAGAAATGACGCGGTATACCAAGGTACAAACTGTTTTGTGGTACCCATTTCTGTTATTCAAGATTTTTTAAATATCGTTCTGTCGTTTCTTAACTTACAGTAATAAAATTTGCATCGAATTAGAGTATTGGTCATATTGTAGTTTTTTATATATAAATTTATTTATTTTAAACAAAAAGGAGAGTGAGTGCATGTTATTCTCTCAGGAAAAAGTAAGGCTTTACATATTTTATCTTGAGAATTACAAACTGAGGGGCTTATATGGATCCGTTTTATAATTTATCAGAATTAAAAGTTCAGAGGTTTAAAAGATTCTTTTTTTTATTTATGAAAAATAATTTCATTTTTTAAAGAGTTTCCTATCATAAAAGTTATAACAAAAATCTGAAGTCGTGAGAAATTTTGACACAATTTCTATCTACTGAGAACGAACTCAGCGTGCATGTGGGTATATCAGACATGAATTTCTATCATAACATACACTTAACACGTACGAATATCAAAGTGATAAGGATAACAGATGAACACTTGTATCTCGTTCTCTCTCAAGGTCACTTACTGTAAATTAGAATAATGGAATTCTTTCAATAGCTTTTGAGTATGAAGAAGATAGATGTAATTATCCCTCGATTACTAACTCATTTTGGTACAAGCAGCCAAATGGCGGGTGATTGAGGGTGGCGGACAATCGAGAAAGGACCAGTAGCTTGCGCTAATTCGGTAGGAGGGAGTCGCAAAACAACTGGAAAGTTTCCTATAGTAAGTTTTCTGTATTGTTAGATAGTTACAAGGTTACAATTATGCCCTGGAAACGCTTAAAATGCAAGCATTTCTGAAGGCTTCCGTCCCAGAGACTCCTTGACAACTTGTTTACCCCTATCCTCACCCATCCCCTTACCTCACCCCCACTACCACAGTGATATTCCTGGACTCGTCCCTGGTTAGACATATAGATACGCCGAAAAAATGACAGACCCAGTTAAATCCAATAGTGGATCATTAAAAATGAATTTTAAATTCAGTTAAGCTACAGAAAATTGTTGCAAAAACGCACAATTTCCCGCTATCTAAACAGTATGTAACACGTGACTATTCGACTCAATCTTTCACTGAATTTATAACTCGATATGACAGGACATATACCTACATACATCTCCATTTACAACACAACGATTTTACTAGAGTTTACATCTGCTATCTTTTAATTATATAACTGAAGTCGCGCTGACCCTTTTAAAAAGCTCAGTGATGTTGACCTTTGCAGCTTACTCTAAGAATCTTTGCTATTTACATTAAAGTTTCATTAGCTATTACTTGAATCGTCTTTTTGGTAATTAGTCTGTTTGGTATGCCTTATATATGATAGGACATACAACAAAATTTTATAATAACATGAAGAAAAGTATGATAGAAGCAGACCCCCCCCCCCAATGTAACAATAGAAGGGATAGGTAGATGTTGCCTTGCTTTTAAGTGTATACATATAAGGAACGCTGACGGGCAAAAGCTGAACGGAAGAACTTAACATCTGTACATAAGTATAAATAATAATAATATGAGGTAAAGATTAGATATCACTATGTCTATAACGTAAGAAAAATATAAATGGAGAATAGGACATGTTGGTTCTGAAATCAGATTTCACAATTTTAGAATATTTCAATGCTAAACGAGTTAAGGCTGTATAAATGTTCAAAAGTCATGGTTCATCAACTAATTATAATACACCCAGATGTTCGCACTGTTTTTTCATTGATGAAAATACTCGTGTTAGTTGCAGCAATATCAAAGAAGCATTTTTGATACTAACTCTACAACATCTGGTGTTAATTATTAGATGACTTGTACAAAACATATGTTGGACAAACCCGTCATCAAGTATCTAAACGCAGGAATAAGAATAGATTTTATGTACATAACTTCATCGATCCATGTTCTCAGTCTCATGTCTGCACACACTTCAGTGATGGTTACCATAAGTTTCATTTAAGGTAATTGATTTTGTTCATTTTGAAATGGATTCACAGTATAGATACTATCTCTCCAATAGGTTCTACGATTACATATGAACTGGATTTATACATTTATTGTATTTGGTCACTGCTGTTGTTATTGGTGTAGGTCAGAAACAGATTATCATCAGCTGGTTTGGTTGGACTGATCCCGCTTTAAAGTATTCTGACAACAATATTTTGGGGTATTTCTGCTCTTCAACGGTAACCTATAGAACACAAATGGGGATATTTCGTGTTGGTTTTTTTTTAATTTTTATTTTTATTTTTTATTTTTTGGTCTTTCTCATAAACATTTATTTTTGTAAATATCGTTCTGTCTCTTATTAATTTACAATAATACAAATTTGCGTCTAAGTAGAGTAAAGATCATATTATAGTTTTATATATATACACTTAATTTTTATAGTGAAAAGAGGGCTACTACAACTTATTCTTTGAATAAGCTTAGAGGCTTAAATGGATCCTTTTCATCATTTTTCACTGAGAATTACAAGTTCGGGAGTTATAAAATTCTTCTAATTATCTATGAGAAAATAATTAAATTTTTTAGCGAGTTTCATATAATAAAATCTAATAAAAATCTGATGGTATGAGAAATGTTGACACAAATATTGTATGCTGAGAAAGTACTAGGCTTGCATGTGAGTATATCAGACATGAATTTCCATCATAATGTACACTTAATACGTACGAATATGCAAATTGATGGGCATAACAGATGAACACTTGTGTAACGCGGACTCTCTCAAGGTTACGTACTGTAAATTAAGATATCGAAATTATTTCTTAACCTTTAGAAGGTGAGGAAGACAGATTTCTACAGTGCTCCCTCGATTACAAACCCGTCTTGGCACAAGCAAAGGGTGGCGGACGATAGAGATTCGCGTGATAGCTAGGGTGGATTTGTGTTGGGGTGGGATAGAAGATGAGCGCGAAACAATCGGAAAGCTTCCTAGATTAAATTTTCTTTACAGTTAGATGGTTAAAATTATGCCCTGGAAACGCTTGAAATGCAAAAGCTTCTGAATGCTTCCATCCCACAGACCCTTTGCCTACTTGTTTACCCCCTCCTCTGCCTCCGGTGATATTCCTGGATCCATACATAGAGAGAATGACAAACACAGGTAAGTCCATTAGTGGATCATTAAAATTAATTTTAATTCAGTGAAGTTTCTGGCATATTTACGTAAAATTCTTGGAACAACGTGTAATTTTTAGCTATCTCACAGGACGTAATTTGTGTCAATTCGACTCAGTCTTAAACTGAATTAATAAATCGATATTGCGAGGACAGATATCTACATACTCGTCCATTTACAACACAAAGATATTAATCGAGTTTACATTGGCTTTCTTTTAATTATCTAAGTGCAGTCACTGTGACCCTGTTAATAATATGAGTCGCTGTGACTCTTCTTGTTTACATTAAAGATCCTTTCTGTTTTTGTAAGGTTACGTTATCTATTACGTGAATGGTGTCAATGACAGTCAGACGAAGACGGAGGTAACGCTACGCTCTGTTTGATTTTCTTGGTAAATGTAAACCAAACTGGGATAATAAAGAATAAGACTGATACATTAAAAACGAGAGGGCGCAAAAGAGAAGGCATGTAACAACGTTGTAACCGAAGTCCTTGAAAAGAAAGTAATTTAATTAGCTGCATATACGGTTTTGTTGCATGTTTTGTTTTGAATGCAATTTTTAAGACATCATTTTTTATATTTTGTGATAGCGCTGTTTGTTATGTGCGGGAAAAGTCTAATATTTGGTAGCATGAACAACAAAGTTTTATAATCGCATGAAGAAAAGTATGATGAAAGTATGATAGAAGCTAAAATATATAATTACAGAAGGGATCGATATATATGGTAGATATCACCTACGCTGCCTTTCAAGTATGTTTATAACATGTTCATAAGTACAAATAATAATAGGAGGTGAAGATGAAATATAACTATGTCTATTAAGTATCAAAATATAAATGGAGAGTAGGAAATGCTGGTTCTGAAATCAGATCTCACACGGTTCTTTCATTGATGGAAATACTTATATCGGTTGAAGTAATGTGAAATAAACATTTTTAGAGGCATTATGATACTAACCTTGCAGCTTCTGAGGTTAATCTTTAGATGACTTGTAAAAGAAATATTTTGGACAAACTCGTCAGCAAATAACTAAAGTCAACAACATACATTGATTTGATATAAATAACTTTATCGATATATGTTTTAAATCTAATATCTCCACACGCTTTAGTGATGGTTCACATAATTTTCATTCAATGTAATTAATTTTGTTCGTTCGGAAATAGATTGCTGTTAAAAGAAACATACTGGATTCACGGTATGGAAACTCTCTTTCCTATGGAATCTTGTTAGGGCCAATCGCTCCATCGCTCCATCGTGTAGTATTTCGCTCCATCGCGTCATCGCGGCATGCACACGGGATGAGAATAAACCCCAAATTATGCGTCACTAGATTAACCGGAATATATATATATTTACCGGAATAAATACAGGAATAAAAGTAATTACGGGAATATTATGTAATTAAAAATTAAACGGAGATTGTATCTCTTTTCAAACAGATCTTGGATTACTTGTGTTAATGCAATGTAACTATTTTGTTTTGTGAACACTTCGGGTTTACTTTTAATTTTCATATTTTTGTTAATGCAGCGTGTGATTTTTCCACAGAAGTCATCTTTCCCATAAATTGCACTAAATGTCAGATTTTTAAGCAAGTCGTTAAACTGTACCTACTGCAACCAATATGTAATTTAAATTAAATATTGACTGCAAATACTTGAGTTGCAAGCACTACTCAATTTCGCTTAAAAATGCATAAAATTTAAATCTTACATCTTCGTTTTATTATGGTATTACACAATTATTCCGGTAATTATTTTTCTTCCGGTATTTATTCCAGTAAATACCTTTATTACGGTATTAATACTGGGAGGTACCTTTATTACGGCTCATCTTGTCATCCCACATCACGCGACTTTTAGCTACTTTACAAAAAGGCGACCCTTAATGAATGGATAAGAAGCTTGATCAACAATAGCTATTCATACACGCAAATAATAATGACTGTAAAGCTGAAAAGAATGTCGTTCTGAGGTAAATATACCTCTTCAATCTTGTTATGAATTAATAAACGTTTGATAGCTATTAAAGGCTTACTTGTAAATTAAAGATGCTCACACATGATTTTTCTATAGACATTGTAATATTTTTTGTGGGGGTTATTAAATATTAAAGCTCTTGATTATCAGTAAAATTTCTCTTCGTGACCATAAATGGAGATTGCAATAATTTTATATTAAACAGATGATTAGCTTACATTTTTTCCGGGGTTTTATATTCCTAAACATAATGGGGAGGGGGGTAACATTTCAAGACGAGAGGGCAAACATCTATTTAGTGACATATAAATGGGTTCTTAATTCACCAACTTTTTTTCCCAGCTCGCATAAATAGTGACCGTTTGCCGTATGGCGTCTGTGCATCCGTCCACACTTTTGTTTTCGCAGGATAACTCAGTTTTAAGTAATGTACAGTTATAAAACTTGGTGGATAAGTTCCTCTTTA
This sequence comes from Megalonaias nervosa, assembly GCA_016617855.1. Classification (NCBI taxonomy): domain Eukaryota; kingdom Metazoa; phylum Mollusca; class Bivalvia; order Unionida; family Unionidae; genus Megalonaias; species Megalonaias nervosa. The sequence continues at coordinate 15,909 of JAECUM010049989.1, read as the reverse complement.
AGTAATACAGACTCGTATTGATATTTGGTATACTTAGGCACAGAAGTCAGAAGTCAACCAGGCCTTGAAGGTGGATGGAGGGGTACTCGAGATGACAGTACTTACTTTCCTTTCCTAATTTTGCAACTATTTTTCTATGTGTTTATGTAATGAGTCGAGTCCGCTGAGGTTATGAGTATCAACTACACTTTTAAAGTTATCGCAATTCCAAGCGGCACCTGCCGCGTCTTGGATTAAGAAGAAGAGGAAACTTCAACGCATATAATGTCCAACGAGCACTTCGGGTAGTCCTGTCTATATTAGAATTCACCTTGTAGAAAGGTATCTCAGTACTTTTTAAAATCTATGTATCATTTAAAGCTAATGCACTATAAAGTAGTTGAGCAGCAAGGGGGGGGGGGATGGGCAGAACCCCCCCAAAAATGGGGATCTAAATTTTAGGGAGCCCCTCATTAAGGCCCCGTTTTGCAAAGTGGGTGCTTAAAAAATGTTGTTTTAGCCAAGTCGTGTTGGCTCATTAAACTATCCAACGGCCAATGAGAGTACACTACCGATTTTTTTTTTTTTTGGATTGGGTGGGGGAGGCCACCCAAAAAAATGGCGGTCGACAAATTTTTGTGACCTAAAAAAATAGCAAAAGGAAGTGCCCGCGACCAGGTTTAATGATGTTGGATATCTGTTAAATATTAGGTAATTCTTATATTTTTCTTTTTCCATTGCAACTGTTTGATCGCTAAGTGCGAAAGAGGCTTCGTGGTTTGTTAATTTGTAATCAAGCACAAAATGCTCCATTATACGTTGAGCAACACAATTTAGCGAGCCTGTTTTCATCGGAGCAAGAGTATCTATGTCTGTTTCATTTAAACGATAAATTACGTAAACAACAGCGGACACTGGATATGCGTTATTGTAATACGGCTTGTAGATTCCGGTGAAAATACCTGTTTTAGAATTTTTAATTATCGTGACGACATTATTATGTCGACGTTATTCCTTGACAGGGTCTAGTTTATCACGAATAATCCAAGTCGGACCATCTTCGCTAATATGTTCGACAATAACTTTTATTCTGAATACCCCAGAAAGAACCACAGACCCACAGACCCACAAGAGGCTACTGGCAAGCTTTCTTATGTACCCACATTGACCGAACCCGAGACTCGAACCCACGCAGACAGAGGTGAGACGGCAGTGATCCGTAACGGTGAGCGCTTTAGACCACTCGGCCACTAGGGGCCTCTTCTGAATATGTACTTGCTGTCATGAACAAGATTATTTTTAAAATAGTATCCGCTCGTTTGTCATTTATTGTGGAATCAATAAATATTCCGTCGCCATCTATCTTAAATGTTGAAAAAACATCGTTGATAAATTCGTTCTTCGCCATTTTGATAAAATCATGCAACTGTAGTTGGAACGGTGGCTGTTTCTTATCGTTGGTTAATCTGTCAAAGTCGAACTTGGTGATGTACTCTGATTCTATCGCCGATAATCTTTTTCGTTCTCGTTGAAACAAATTATCTCTACTCTTCTCTGGTTCGATTTTTGTAATCTCTCAATTTCACTCTCGGTTAATAAGGATTTTATCTCGTTCAGTAATTTTTCTTGTGCGATTTATGACCTTGGGAAAGCTGGTTTTATTACACTAAAATACTCTTCTTGCATTTGTTTTGCAATAGTAGATTTAGTCATCTGCACAATTAGGAAAAGTATTATCTTCAGTTAGACTTTATCCAATAATATAATATGCATTAGGCAAAAAATAGTTGTCGCTGGCTCATGATCGGATCAGTAAGTCCTTGTGGAAAAAATTGTCGTGGAGAATACTATGGATATCACATGGCCAGTGTTCGCCGTGGCAGTACTGGACCACAACCATGTCTGAATCGTGGGGTTAGGGTTAAGGGAAAGAACCAGTTATGTGTGTCTTGCGAAAATATTGTGCGCTTAAACGATATTACGAGAAACAAAATGCTTCTGAAGACATCAGAATAAACTACGCACAGGATTATCTCGAGAAGTATTTCTCTGCTGAAAAAAAAAATGTTATCTTAGAAGAAGAGAAATTTATATAAATGGAACAAATTGAGACAGAGATTTGTCTTGATGAATTAAGATGTCATCCGATCTATGATAAATATGAAGCTAGCAGAGCCAGAGTTGTAAGACATTGTCGTATTAAAAAAAACAATCGGTAAAGTCATCAATACAGGAGTAGTGAGTCGAGGCGTTATAGCGACAATTGGACATCCATGTTTAAAAAAGAGGGTCCCCGCACTATAGCGAGAAGGGGAATTTAACATGGGGAATTTTAACATTGGTGTGCCTATAGAGCGACAAAGGATTGGGCCTGTCTAGCGATAAGGGGAATTTAACGGGGGTGGGGGTGGGGTGGGGACGTCACGGTACTGGACACTGGGGAAACAATGGCAACAATGTTGCAAGTGGCTGACCTCAATCGGACGGAGCAATGTGGCAAAGGGTTACGCGTTATTCTCACCCATGCCACAGAGAAATCTAGATGTTTTGCTAACCTTAGTTTTCTTATCTCAGTCTAGTCATCTCAGAAAAGTCGTCTCAGTAAAAGTGTCCACGCGCTCAGAATTACTTTTAAAAAAAGAAACCCTTGTAGTCTTCTGCTGTGCCTGACGTTGTTGTTCTAAAATTAAACAACAACAACAAGAACAAATATATAACAAAAACATAGTAACTTAAGGTCAATCCATCTTTGAGAACACACCATACCAAAACATTTCGAGAGAGACAAAGACACACACGCACACGATGAAGAGCTTTTCATATTACGCTAGTTTGTTCCACACAGCATGGTCAGTTTTATCCTATATGCAGGCCTAGCTCAGTACATTTTCATGTCAGAGCCATTAAATGTAGCTAAAGCTACCTAACTAGTTTTAAGTACTTCGTGTGAAACAAATTAAATACTGTTAGATTCATTTAATGACGCTGACCTGAAAATTGACTGTGATACATATATGATAAAATTCTCAAGGCCGTGTGAAATAAACTATGACAGAAAACACTGATCTATGCACATAGTCTATAGACCTATACACTTCATGTCCTCCCAACTATCTTAACAACTACAGAAAACTTAGTAACAGCCAGAAATGTATTATGTCAAACATGCTTTATTCTAATTTTGTTAAGCATCTCCATTGTGCCCCAGTTGAATCAAAAATATACGTACAATTTTTAATGACAAATAATGCACTTACCAGCCTGAAGGAATCATTTATCCGTCAACACATTAATCCATAAGCATATTTCACCGTAGCACTTGCCATACTTTAAGACAGAAAAATACATTTTCAAAGATTCCGTGAACTTGAAAGTTTAGCACATGGTTATCCGCTTGGGTCCATATTTGGAGGGTTTTTATACACGGGGGTAATTTTACAATCAATATTAATTACAACACAAGTATTTCACAAACAGTTTCACCTGCTCCAAAGAAAAGAAGACTTATATGAGATAGTGACACAGATCTTTAATTACCCATGAATAATCAAATGCAACATGTTACTCTTCGTCACAGCTTGTACTAAATATAAGTAAAGTACAGCTGAGTACCCAGTATCGTTTCATTATTTACAATATAACTTTTCAAAATGGGAACTGATGAAAATGAAACAGTTTCTTGTAATAAATATTAATTATTTATTGTTAATTTCATATAACATCCATATGTTAAATGTGATAATACCTCATTACTATGCGACGTTTTTTATGTTGTTATTTTTCTTTGCTCACTCGTATAAACTGTGTACTTTGGATGCAACGGTCACACCACAGCCCTCATTAACATATTTGCATTCATGAGCCGCATGTAAACATTTGGACGTGAACTATATTACACTAGTGAAGAGTTCTTTTTAATTTAAAGGAAACTATTGGGTGAGAAAAATAATCTACGTTGGAGTTTGCACCGAGACAAGGAAATCCCAGTCGCGGGGTTACATTATATGTCTCCCCACGAGGCTTGGTGAGACATATAATGTAACCCCGCGACTGGGATTTCCTTGTCTCGGTTCAAACCCCGACATAGATTATATATCTCAAGGAACAAATAGAGACATAGACAAAGAGACGTGGTTAGAGACAGGGTTAGAGACATAGACAGAGACATAGATATATTGCACATACATAGATTTATGAACATAAATCTATCCAATAGAAAAGCGACTAAAAAAAATTTTAGGCAAGAGAGAAATTATATCTTGTCGAGGCAATGGTGTGGTCCTGAAAAGGGCCTTTGGCTTCTTCTTCTTCTTCTTCCACCATCTCTTCACTTTCTCTATTATTCCTTTCTTCTTCTTCTTCTTTTCATCTTCCAGTCAGGATATCCCATGGCTCTGAACTTTTCCTGTACTTTTATCCAATTTTCATTCGTTGTCTCAAAGTCCACATTTTTCTGTCTATTTTCTTTCTCTTTTCTCTCCTTATCCCAGGTAACTTTTATCTTCTTCACCTCCTCTTCCATCACCTTTCTAAGCATTTGTTCTGCTTTATTTAATTGGTCTAATCCCCACTTCACAAAAGACCAGTTTGTTAAATTCTCTATTTCTTCTCAAAAGTACATTACTTTTGTCACACCATCAAGAGCCGCCTTCAGTTTTCCCACTTTAACATACTCCAACTTAATAAATCCTATCAACTTCTCCACTTCCTCCTCTATCACGTTTTTAACTAGATCTCTGGCCATTTTTGACTCGTCACTTGACTTGTCTAGGGTAACTGCACACATCCATTCAGCTGCAATCCTTTCTACACTAACGTTGCATTGATCTTTCAATACCAACCGTCTTTTAAGTCATTCATTAAATTCATGTTTAATTTTGTTGACTAGTCAGCTAGGGTAGCCAGACGTAACTTAGCTTTGTTGGATTTAGGTCGAATTCGCCCGTTGGGCATGCGCCACCGGTTAATACCCCCACGGGGGGGTTGATTGATTTTTTCAATGGGGGCTGAATAGTGCCGCGTCCCCCAACGCTTTAATGCACACACAGTGTGAGTGGGAATAGACCCACACGCACTCACTCACACAGCTGGTTCGAAATGTCCGGTCGTTGTAAGGCAAGATGGGTGGACGGGAGGAAGACGCTGTACATCCGGGTTCATTTTGGCTCCCATGTTTCCGAAAGTTAAATGTTGTCGTCATGACTTAGTTATGAGTTTTGCAACTATTATTTGTGCTGCTTGTATAGGTAGTATTGATATAGTGGACCAACCTAAGATATTGTACCGGAACACTCCCTCGGCTACTCTACCCCGAGTCTCACTATCTCGGGTTTTTTAGGATAGGTCTTGTATTTGGAGTGATACCCCGCTGCATCTGTCTAAGGACTGGCACTCCAGAGTGTGACAGATTTATACCTCAGCGGGATAACGTCTTATTCCTGGCTTCTTGTGTGTCGCCGATTTGGTTGCAGTCGCCGACTGGGTCGCAGACTTGTTGCAGTTCGCAGGGTCACCGACTGGTTTGCAGACTTGTCGCAGTCTCGGTTGCAGACTTGTTCGCAGTCGCCGACTGTGTCGCCGACTTGTCGCAGTCTTGGTCACAGACTTGGTCACAGTCGCCGACTGTGTTGCAGTCTTGGTCGCCGACTGGGTCGCAGGGTCGCCGACTGGGTCGTAGACTTGTCGCAGATTCAGTCGCAGTCACCGATTGGGTCGCAGGGTCACAGACTGGTCTTCCTGTGGTCGCCGACGTGGTCGCAGAGTCATCGACTGGGTCGCCGAACTGTCGCAGGGTCGCCGACTGGTCGCAGTCTTGGTCGCAGTCGCCAACGGGGTCTTGTTCTGGTCGCTGACTTGGTCGCAGGGCTGTCGCCGAGTCGCGTTGTTATCCGATCGAGATCGACACAGAGAGAGAGGACAGTGCGAAATGTTGAAAGAAGAGTTATCCTCAGTCAAAAACGTGTATTACTTATGTTGTATTGCTTAGCGGATCAGATTTATGGTAATGACTTCACTGGCCACAAGGGGCCTATATGACGGCACCATCAACTACATGATCCGTTAGTAATAGGATAGTATAATAATTAATAATTAAGGTAGGTTGTAATATATGGTCAAAGGCTAAACGATAGTAATTTTGAACAATGTTGGAGTGATATTACATTTTTCGAACCTTATCTATCTCTCTAAGGAAGAACAGAATTGATTCGTTTGTTAGGTTTGGATTTGGATTGCTCTGATACAATAATTCTGGATTGGAGTATGGCGAACCAGTGTTTTTAAGGGAACTGACTAGTTTTTCCCTTTGATTTTTGTATTTGGGGCAGGTATTAAAAACATGTTGCAGATCCTCAGTGTTGTGGCAATAGGGGCAATTGGAACCTCGTTCTACATTGGGTTTGATGTATTTTTCCATACTGCCTGCTAGCAGAGTTTTGTCAGTTTTAATCCTGTTTATGACTCGTTGCTCATGTTTATGGGGTGTTTGTGGGGTTTTGGTATTGCTTCACACTGTTTTCTGTATTGAGTACAGTGTACGATCATAAGGGCATGAATCACATTCTGTTTGCCATTTTCATGTGATTTTTTGGAGATATCTTGCTGTATATCTCTGGGATGCTGTAGTCAGTATGGGTGAGGTTTGGGTCGTTAAGTTGTAATTTTGCTGCCAATTCAGCTTTGTCATTTCCTGGAATGTTATATGGGATGGCACCCACATGAATTCTACAATTTGGTTTTGATGCAGCATATTTTTTAGAAGCAATTTTGTTATTTTTTTTTAGAGATTTTCTTGTCCAGTTGAGTTTCCGGTTTCCAGTGAATTTAAAACGCGAAGCGAATCGCTTATTATTAACATTTTCTGGAACTTATGATTATCTGCTGTTACGTGACTAAGTTCGTACAAAGTAACAAAGAAAAGAGTGAAGCCAACAAGCTTTTGTAAATTTAACAGAATAATTTATTTCCCTAGAAAACAAGGTAAAACTATGAAAAAGGACTTACAGTTTGTGAATCTAATCCAAAAATCAATCCTAGAATTTAAAAATATAAGTCCTATCACTAAAAAGTTCTAAATGAATCAAAGTTCGAATCCCGATGAAGTCCCAAGATGGAAGGCGATGACGTCTTCTATAATCTCTTTTGTGTTGATGTGTCAATAGTTCCTCTTTGAATCCAAGAATAAATAATCCGGCTTTAGAATTCCGAATAATTTCCAAATAAATGTCTTTGTCCAAGAATTCTGATGAATACTAAAGTCTTCAAGGAAAATAAATTATTTTAAATAAAATCTCAATTCAAAACTTGTAACAACAGGAAAAACACCTCTGAGCTCTGAAGGAGTGAAATTACGACTGAATTAAATCACTAGAGAATGCTAGCTTTAAACGCAACTAAAGATCAGGTGACGGGCGCAGTAAAACCATAGGCCAACTGACACGTACGCCATGGATGGAAACGAATCATACTATAAGATTCAATAATAATAATAAAAAAAACGTTGTTTACAACAGATCTGACACGCAAGCCAATATGACCTTGATTACGACCAATGATTTTCACTCTGTGTTTACCCAATCTAAATCAAGCTCAGAACCAGGTCAGCTAAAAATACAATGTTGCAATCAGACTTGTTTACTGTAAGAATAAGAAAAACAGTCAGAACTGAACGGAATTTATAAAAAAAATGAAATCCCGTAGACAAAATTAACATTACAGTAACATGCAATGCAATCAAATAAAATAAAAAAATTTTAAAACTAGCAAACAAATAATTAAATTAACATATCCGTAACACAGCCAATTTTATTGCTTCTAACATAGCCCAGAATTCTGCTGTGTAAATAGTGCAATTATCTGGGATGCTTGATCCAATTTCTTCATCTGTTTCCGGGATAGTTAAGGCAGCAGCAGTTCTGTGTAGGTTGTTTTGTTATTGATCCATCTGTGTAAATTCGACATAGTCTTTGTAAGAGTTGTCAATTATTGTTAAGATTTCGGATCTTATCTCTAGCGGGTGGTCTTGTTTGGAGCCAAAGGCTGTTGCTAGAAAGTTTATAATGTTGTTTTTTTTTTTGCATGTCCATGGGGTGCGGTCTGGGTGTTTGATGATTTTTGCCTGAAGTCTATCAATATTTAATTCCTTACTTAGTTGATGTATCTTCTTTCCAGAGGGTGGGTTCGTCACAAGTCTCTTACTAAATGGGATATTGCGTCTATTGATGATATCTCTCGTTGGATGGGAGGGATCATGTAGTGAGACTCTTGCTGCATATCTTAATATCAGTTCTTCTCTTCTCAGTACGAGTGGTGTTTCACCAGTTCGGATCTGCAATTCTTCTTTAGAAGAGTTTGTTAGGGAACCTGTACATATACGCAACGCCTTGGATTGGATTATGACCGATTGTTTAAGGAGGGTTTGTTTGGCTGAGGCGTAGATCTGGCACCCATAGTCCAATTTCGACCTAATTTGGGCCCGGTGAAGCATTAAAAGTGTGTCCTGATCAGCTCCCCATTTCAGACCTTTAATGTTTTTAAGAAGGTTACGGTCGCCACTACATTTCCGGACTAATTCTGTAATGTGGTGGTTCCATGTAAGGTGTTGATCGAAGTGCATACTCAAGAATTTGGCTACTTTCTCAAATTTAATAAGTTCGCCTTGTATGGATATAATGGGGGGTCTATCATGTATTTGGGTTTAGAGGAAAATAAGACTATTGTTGTTTTCCTTTTTGATAGTTTAAATCCCCATCTATCTGCCCATTTACCAATTTTTGTTAAATTGGTTTGTAAATCAACGATGAGTTGTTGTCTGGATGGGTTACCCGCTTTCCATATGCCACTGTCGTCAGCAAACTGCGATAAGTCAATTTTGCTAAGATGAGCAGCATGTTCTAGTTCGTTGATCATAATGTTGAAAAGGGTTGGGCTCAAAACACTTCCTTGGGGGGTGCCGTTCTCGAGATCATACGTTTGTGAGTATTGGTCCCCTAATCTGCTTCTGATCTGTGGTCTTTTTTAGGAAATTATGGAGCCATTTGTGCATACGGCCATTAATCCCGTAATGGTTTAGTTTGGCGATAAGTCCGTCAGTCCAAACTAGGTCAAAGGCTTTCTCTAGATGAAGAAAAATCGCTATGAGATGTCAATCACATTTTCGTTTAGCATTAAATGCTAGTTTTATGCGTGATTCACGCCTCAGTAGTTGGTCCAATGTGAACTTTTGCTAAGGAAAACACTGGTTTTTTGAGATCAGGTTCTTGCTTTCCAGATGATGTTTTATTCTCTTGTTGAGCATAGTCTCCATCACCTTGCATATAGTGTCAGTGAGTGAGATTGCTCTGTATGATGATAGTTCTGTGGGGTCTTTTCCGGCGTTTGGGATTGGGATAACTATAGCTTGTTTCCATTTTGTAGGGATCTGTCCTGTTTTCCATGATTGATTTATCAGATTTAGCAAGATGCCTTCAGTATTTGGAGGGATGTTCTTATATATTTAATATCCTAAATTATTCTCTCCCTTTGAGGTTGATTTATTTGTCCCTAATACCTATTTTCCATTCTTCAATGGAAAAATCAGCATTAAGTGAGGTATATGTGGTATCCAAGTTTGTGAAGAAATGGGGGTATTTATACTCTACGATTCTTTGGTGTGCTTGGAATTGAGCCAAGTGATTATTATTTCTGCTTATTTCTGCAAAATGGTTTGCTCAAAAAACAACACTTGCTGGGATGGAAAATGACTTGCTAGTCAATAGAGCTTTCAGATTGACCTGAGCAGGCTAGTAAAGTATGGAAAAATAAAATTTCCTAAGCGTCAAAATAAAAAATAACACTTTCTAAGTAGGATAAAAATTAAATGATGCGCTCATAAGTAAGTATCTGATTGTAAAAATAACATTTGTTATAAAAATTTTAATTTAGCAGCTGATAGAACCCTCAGATTAATAAAAAAAACAGCAAGCATAACATTCCGTTTTCATTAGTAGTAATATAAAAGGGGATTGAGCTCTATAAGATACAAAAATTCTGTCATTGATGCAAAAACGATTTTTAAAGCTTGTAAGATAGTTATTAAGTATGGCATGGAAAAATATGGAAAATAAAAATGGCCTCCGGCCGTCTATGTTTTATGGGGTGGGACGATTTTTCTTTCTTCGTAGAAGGTTTAAAATGCTATAAAAAAAACAACAAAAAACAGCTATATTTATGGAAACAGGTTTTTGGGTATGGAAACGCGCTCATAACCCCTTTTTATACTACTACTGTGGGATTCATAGCAATTTGCACATTTTTGGCCCTGGAATGTGCACTTATTACTGTGGCTACAGCCACACGTGTCACATTTTTCCTTTAATTTGCACTTGTTGGCTTGGTGGCCCCATGCTCGGCAATTACTGCAGAAGGGTGGTTTGTTGATGTACTCCTAGAGAGGGTAGGAGTAGCCATCAAAGAAGACCAATAAATGTGGGGGGTTGGGTTGTTGTAATGAATTCTAGCAGATTTGCCGAAGACATGAACCCACGGTTGATCCGCAGTCTGTATGCCTTGGGAGATTTTAGTTACTTGAGTTATCATCTCATGGGTGATCTGTATTGTTCAGGTTGTTATACATATTATGTACGTTCGTAATTAATTATTGAATTTATTCATTTCAAATTCATACATCAATTTCTTATTGGGTTCAGAATTAATTGTTTGCATGCATTGCCTCAAATGTTACATGACATGTATTATATGAATGAGTTCGGATTTATTTGTTTTGCATGTAATATAACTAATGTATCATAAAGATTGAATGCATTACTCTGATACGCTTTGTGAGATTTCATTATGTGTCTTAAATGATATGTATCATGTATGTTAAGAATTGATTTCACTATGTCTATGTCAATGGAACGCAAATTGGCAAAATAACACAGTTAGAACAAGGAGTAAAGTCACACAACTCATTTGCGCAATTAAGTTGTGAGATCTTTCAAGTTGCCGGCATGTCAGCATAACCTGGCAGTTTCGGGTACCTTCAAATCACTGCTTGTGACTGGTCTGCGTTGTCGTATTTCTTTTCCCCATCTCTCTCTTTCCGTCCAGCCTATTCGGGTCATCAACCCTAACTTGGTTGCAGACTGCCATCTTTTCCACTGTGCAGTACAGATATGGAGCTATTTTTCCTTCCAAATAATATATAATACGCAACCTAAATATTTGTCAAGTTTTTTCTTTTTGGATCGACTAATATCTTCACACTTTTTATGTCAGATATTGTCTTATCGTGATTCAACGGAACTAAGATAATATGGTCCGTTCGCAACCTGATACAGACACAACACTGTTATCGTAACATCAATGTCTCTTCTAGCGGCTTCTCGCATTCCTAGCTCGACAATGACATAACTAGATCTCTTAGATACCATTTCATCACACTGTGGGCTGTGAATTACTAGCTGAATGATGTCGGTCGACACACGTTGATTTCCTCGGTTAAGGTAATTCAAAACAAAATTACACACATGAATTAATGGACTTCACGTCTTGTCTTAACTGCAGTACTTATTCATTTATATGTATTTCCAAACATAGAAAATTCATTTCTTAGCATACATGATACATCACTTAAGACAGATAATTAATTCTCACAATTCGTATCAGAGCAATGCATGAAATTCCTACGATACACATCTCTGTTATATAAAAACAACGAAGTCAGAACACATTATCGTTGCAGTATTGTATGCCATTCTTACAATAAACGAACCATATAACATTAAAGACGAACGCATGATTAACTTTTGAACTCAAGAAAAATTGAAGAATAAATTTAAAATGAATAAATTTAACAAATAATTACAGACTTACATCAAAGAACATATTGTATGTGATTGAGACTAATATTTTTGCCCTTTCGTGACTCGCTTTTTAAGATACATGTCTCTTGAACGATTTATTAAACAAGAAACAAAAAATTTTCTAATTCCCTCGGAGTCCCCGAGACTTCTCTTTCGACAGAACAACTTGGACTAGCGAATTTCGAAGGGGAAATAACTTTAAACATTGGATTTAGTCTGGGAAACACACACCCTAGTTTAGTTTAACCTATCAAGATTAACCTCCTCTAACCGCCTAAATTTTTAACAATGCATCTAAGTCAGAATAATTCTCTCTATTCTGCTTTTATTAATAACAAATCATGGAGAATATCATTTTATGACGCCTATTTCCCAAAGTTTTGCTCTGGCTTGTCTCACCTTTGTCAATTTCCGCTAGTTGACCTTAAGTTAACATATCTCTCTCGCCGTTATCCGAACGGACTCTAATTAAAATTCACTCATGTCTCCAAGCAAGAGAGGCTAAACATAGCAAGCTTCCAATTCATTGCGGGTCTAGCCTATACGTCAATCTTAATGGTTTCGTGTCACGCTGACAACAGCAGAATGTTCTGCGAAAGTATCTACAACACTATGCATCATTACAGATCCTGGATTATGGTTTATATACATTCAAGAAACTTAATTCTCAGTTATAAAGCACTTGCCAAGGCTCGATTATAACTGGCAATTAATAGGTATATCGGATATAAAGCATAATTAATGGAGGTTCCATAAATATAGTTTCTATTTATTTGCTGTAATATCTATTACATTTATATAACATCTGTTTAGTAAACAAAGATTAAAGTCAAGCTTCAATACGAATTATCATGCTATACTATTTGTACTTAAACTTTCAATTAATATCGGTTCAATATTGTAATACCATTTCATCCTTGAATGCCAAAACGTGGCTACAAACGGTACTACATTCTAACCAAACAGTTCAGGGTGATAAAACATATCAGTTATTCTATATGTATTCCTTTTATTATCCTGTATTCTGATACTGTACTGGTCCACTCGGTACGTATTTGATCAAGTTCGTAAGGTCGTAATGATCGAGCGTATAAGCGAATAATGTAAAAACGGACAAGATAGTCAAATGAGCGTTCCCTTTAAAAGAGGGAGTAAACATATGATGTCGATTTTGTCGTGATCACTGGCGAAATTAATTATCTTGTCACAGTTTCATGTTCATGATGAATCCATTAGGTAACGCAGAATCTATGAGCCGCAAAAAGTTATTTGCAAACTTTTAAGAGATACGCATCATTCATCTGAAACAGATTTAAAATAATTTAAGCGTTCTATTTACACTGATTGCATAAATATTCATTATTGCAACAAGTCATAATTACTTCCAGGACCTTCCAATGATATTCAACATTCCATTCAGTTTAAAAGTAGTTCTCAGATGTCCAAATGCAATCCATACGTGTTCTTCCGCAATGGGACCAAAATCCGTTTTGTAACAAGGGAAGAATCATCCTACCCACAAAGAGCACCATGAATGCCAAATCCATGTCTTATAATCTTGAAATGACCATCACTATGTACTACATAGCTTTGTCATTAATCGAAATCAACTCACTTTAAAGACAATGTCTTGCTCTAGTGTCTGTACCTTGGTGATCTATGATGATCCAACAGAAATCTGAGCATAGCGTCCTTATAAACAACACACATAATATTTTGTTCAAATAATTTGACACGTTTTGAGTGGCATAATATAATTCATTCAGCGTTGAATTCGATTAAATGATTTTCCTAACCAAGAATACATAGCCTATATCTCACAATGGAAATTCACTTTAATACACAAATTTTCAAAGGATTATTGCATACATGTATTAAAAAGACAGTAATAGTCAATATTGTAATGCAGTACCAAAAATTTAAACATTCTGTATAGACTTTTAATTTAAAATAAATACAAGAAATATCATTGCGATAATTTAACTCCCTTTGGATATTCCATGTCGAGAAAACAGCCTCTGTTACCTTCTTCGACATCCAAAAACTTTGTCGCTATCCTCCTTTCCGCCTTAAAGATCACAACCTATTCATGGTTTATGTTTACTAATGAATTACTTAACTATCATATATATATATATATATATATATATATATATATATATATATATATATATATAGTTACGTATCGGCTCGTTTAAAGTAACATAAAGAAAAGAGTGATGACAACAATCTTTGTAAATTTTAACAAAAATAATTTATTTCCCTAGAAAACACGGTGAAAAGGTGAAAATATGAAATAGGACTTACGATTTGCGAAGAAAATCCAAAAATTTGTCCTAAAATTGTGAAAACACACAAGTCCTGTAAATAAACAGTTCTAATTGAAGTAGTCTGAATTCCAATTCCGTTCCAAGATGGCGGATGATGACGTCAGACGAAGGTTTTATACAAGTGTCCAGAATCTTCACTGTGAATCACAATTTGTACTGTTCTGTTCCAATTTAGAATTAATTTCACTAAATGTCTTTATCCAAACCCTGTTGTATAGTTCTCCAGGGAAAATAATTATTATTTAAAAGGTAGATGAAGTGCAGCTATCATCAATAACAAAACACATGTCATTCTACAGTCGTTCTACAGACGTACGAACGAACAACTCTTTCCAGCACAAAAGAATACCTTCTTCTCAAGGTATTAGAAACTCTATAAGATGTTAAAATGTGACTCCCTCTAAGGTGTTAAAATATGACTCTAGACTATTTCGCAGGTACCTGAGTATTTAAGGCGAACTAAAACGTCATTTCATGTACACGCACGAAGAACACATGGCGATTTCGAAATCTCGCCATCGCAGTACAGAATGTCAACAAGTATTATTAGAAATGACCGTGGCCACAACCAATCATTTACATAGCTTTTGCCGACTGTTTACTTGAATCAACAAACCGACATGCAAAAATCGTGCTCACGCGAGTCACATTTACGTTCTAAATAAACACGATGTTTCTATCAAAATGTCAGACCCTGCGAACATAATCATCATCACAATAAAAATTATAATAATGAAATAAAAATGAAATAGAAAGAATTCAAATTTAAACACACATGTAATTAAACTACATGGTCTTAACAATATATATATATATATATATATATATATATATATATATATATATATATATAATAAAATAGAGACAAACAGTCATACATATAATTATATTGTTATAAAGAATATAAAAGAATATAAAAAAATATTTTAAAAATTATACAAATTTATACAGTACATTGGTATTAACGCCATTAGGAAGCTTATTCAACTTCCATATAAACCTTTAAATCTCCATCAAACGCTTATTAGTTTATAAAAAAAAAAGATTGACAAAATATACCTACCTCACGCCCAGATTTCTTTCCAGCTTTAAACTATTTCCGTGTAGAAATAATTATTGAAGTAGCTTCTCCATTCATCAAGGGACGCCATTTTGTAAATTGGTTAAAAGTCACGTGATTTATAGTTTATTCTCGTCCTGTGTGCAAAATGCGATGATGCGATGGAGCGATGAAGCGATGCGATGGAGCGATGAAATTACCATCGCTCCATCGCTCCATCGCATCGCTCCATCGCTCCATCGCATCCCTTCATCGCTCCATCGCCCGGTGAAATACTACACGATGGAGCATTGGAGTGATGCGATGGTGCGATGAATCGATGCGATGGAGCGATGGAGCGATGCGATGGAGCAATGGTATTTTCATCGCTCCGTTGCATCATCGCGTTATGCACACGTCACTGTCATTAGGTACGGGTTATGCACACGATACGATAAGAGACTATTAGGCACGTGACTTTTACAAATTTACAACATGGCGACCTTTTATGAATGGATAAGAAACTGATTCAATAGTAATTATTCCTACATGGAAATACTTCTGCTTTTAAAGTTGGAAAGAAATGTCTGTATGAGGTAAATATACTTTCTCATTCCTTCTATACGGCTAGTATGCATTTTATAATGTTTTAAAGGTGTTCATGTAACTTGAATAAGGTTCCTTATGATTTGTTATGGACAATGTAAGTTTATGGGAG
>JAECUM010049987.1:0-20594 GCA_016617855.1 Megalonaias nervosa | reverse complement strand
CTAAACAGACACAAGGGAAGCAACAGCAACAAAAACAACAAGAAATAAGGCAGGAACAACAACAGAGCCAATTACTGCAACAAGAAAAAAGAACAGAAGAAGATCACCAGATACAAATAAGACAGCAAGACAATAAACAACAAGGGAAACAAAATCAACAAGTCCAAAGAACAACAGAGAGGCCAATAGTAGAGATTCAACAAACACTTAGACAAAATCAACAACAACAACATGAAAAAAGAAAGGAAAGAGAGCAACAAAGTAAAGAAGAAAGCAACCAGAGACAAACAAGAATACAAGAAAATTTAAAACGGATAGAAGAAACAGAGACACTAAGGGCAGACAACAGAAACAAAAGAACAACAACAGCAATAACCAGTCCACAACAGAAACATCAACAACAAAGTCAGAATTACAACCAACAAACTCAAGAGAAACTAACAGCAGACAACAGCAACACAAGAACAACAGCAACAACCGGTCAACAACAGAAACAACAACAACAAAGTGAAATTCAAGTACAGGAGCCTAAAACTACAAAACCAACAATGTCAGGGAACCAAAGTCCTAGAGGATATATGGAAACAGAACAAGAAAGAGAAACAGAAAGAGCCAAAAGGAGAGAGAAACGGAGGAGAAAGAAAGAAGAAAAAGAAAAAGAAGTCAAAATGATGGAAGAATATTTCTGTCAATTGGAAGCAGACGAATGTCTAGACGATTTTGGATGGTGAAGAAAAAAAAAAAAAAAAAAAAAAAAAAAAAAAAAAAAAAAAAAAAAAAAAAAAAAAAAAAAAAAAAAAAAAAAAAAAAAAAAAAAAAAAAAAAAAAAAAAAAAAAAAAAAATAAAAAAAACCCTAACAGAATAAAGAACAATAAAATAAACCAATAAATAATATAGCACAATCAACACAAATAGGGCAGGAGGGCCTCCCTACATGGTCTGCAAAGATCAACCAGAGAGAGCACCCTCCACAAAAAAAAAAAAAAAAAAATTGAAAAAAAGGTCAACATGACCAGTTCGACTTCACAGTAACTAATCATCCCAAGATACACCCATCATGCGACTTTGCTTATGATAGTTGAAAATGTATTTCAGCTACAGCCTAGGAAAAACATTTGATCAATACAAGATGAAGTCCAGGGTTTGAACAAAGTCTGGCCTGAAAAGATGCTTTGATGGATAGGTTAATGCAAATACAGCTAAGTATGGTGTCCAGATACCAAGAGCAACCAGAAAGTTGGGTCATGACTTTTATCATCAGGAATGTTGAATTCATGTACCTCAAGTAACCACTTAATGATCTCTAACCAGTACAACAATTTTTCAAAATATAGTAAGTCAGAATTTGAAAGCTAAATGACAATTATTAATGACATTAAACGGAAAAGGAAAGTCCAATCTAACAGTTTCATGTTATAGTATCTTTTCTTGGTGCCAAAAGTAAGCCAAGTGAAAAGAACATTGTGGCCTGCCAAACTACATCTGACAGTGAAATCTATCATTCCTGACAGTTACAGCCCAAACTGGGAGGAGGAAGAGACACACCCAATAAGTACAAAGTCACAGACAGACGTGGACAAAGTAAATCCTACATAAATGTACAAACCATTTCTCCAGAAATAATTTTCTTCAGTCTTGAGAAATTTTATTCCTAAGTAAATACAGGATATTTTCAGGATTTTTCTTGAGAATGTATAACCACGAGTCCAAACAGTCCATCAAGAGTCCCATAATTCCATCAAGAGTCCCTATGTTTTCATATATGATGTCTGAAATAATAACTGCATTGTGAACACAAAATAATCTTATCTGGGTGAATATCTTGTAGTGAAGCACACATCAACAATGTCATAAACAATGTTCCTAACACATGTACATACTAAATCAGTTCTCTACGTCTATGGGGGCTGCAGGTGGCGGAGTGGACTAATGTGATCGCCTTTACCGATCACTGCAATCACACTTCTGTCTACATGGTTTTGAGTCTACGACTCAGCCGATGGGGATATATGAGAAAGATTGCCAGTAGCATCCCTTTGGTCAGTGGTTCTTCCCATGGAGTTCCCAAATTTTTCCTCCACCAGTTATACTGGCCACCATGTACAGCAATCATTTGCTGAAAAACAGTGTTAAGCCCACATCAACAAATCCTTATGTCTATACTGACAACCTTCTACAACGAACATGCACTGTGTCGCCAAAAATGGATGCATGTGAAAAAATCTGTTTCTGGGACTCGGTTCAAGTACTAAGTTAAACTTTAATGAAATATGTGTAATGGTAAATTCCATGACAATCATAATATTCCATACAGATTAATAGCAGCTTCCATCCAATGAGATGTTGGAATCAAGACACAGGTAGTAACAGATTTTTTCAACGAATTAAATTCAAAAGGAGGAGTACATGGTCACTAGGGCACATGAGTATTTCATTGAATACGATATATGCAGGAACTCTCCCTTTGGGTTCAAAGAGAAATACTGACCCTTAAATACAGAATCTATATCATATTAAAACTATCTCACTGTGCCTGTTTATACTTTCATTGGGGTGGGGTGGGGGTTTAGCACATTTATATAGTTTGAGAAGGGGAGTATATTTAGGTTAAACTGGCCTTAAGTTTATTACACCTCTCTATATTTTTGATAAATGATACTTTAAGAGCAGACTGACATGATCTAGTACCATTCTGAGCATGCAGATAGCCTGCAGCATTTTCTCAGTGTGTGTGTATGTGTGTGTATATATACAATGTGTGTGTGTGTATGTATATATATATATATATATATATATATATATATATATATATATATATATATATATATATATATTGTTCTCACCAGGGAGTTAGGAAAAGTTCTTTATATATATGTACAGTACATATGTTAAGCTATTTAACTGATGATCTCACTCCAACCTATGCCAAGTTCAAGTGGTAAATATACAGAACTGTGGATATACAGATGCTGACAAGTAGTCAACATACAAGCTAAATGGTGTCAAGCTCGATGCAGAGGTCCCTCACTGTAAGTCAAGTAGTCAATGTATATGTCTAAATGGTGCCAAGCCTGATCAGAGGTCCCTCACTATAAGTCAACATAAATCTAAATGGACCATACCTGAGACAGAGGTCCATCACTTTAAGTCAAGTAGTCAACATACATGTCTAAAGAGTAACATACATGTCTAAAGAGTAAAATACATGTCTAAAGAGTAACATACATATCTAAAGAGTAACATACATGTCTAAAGAGTATCAAGCCTAATGCAGAGTTTCCTCAGTATATTTATGGCATGAAAATAACCTGGAAGGAGGGGGGGTAATCAGTTGCTCAAAATAGGCTCATGTCCCAATGTAAAAGGTGACCTATTCAAATGCAAAAATATTTCAAAATCATGCCAATTTCTCCATTTCAAGCTTTTGCTCCCAAAAACATAAATCATAACAAACAACTTCTTTCTCAAAATGATGCCAGACCCCACTCCAATTCACCCATGAAATATCCATAACTTTATACCAACAATTGACAGATCCTTTCCTTTTTGAAAACAAGGTACCTAAAGAGCAATCTTTGATAAAAATTTATATCAATGCATTCTTGCAAATTAGTACTAAACCATCATCCATAGTAACTTTAAACCAAGCAGATGTCAGATTCATAATTCTGAGCCAAAATTGTAAAATTCTGTTCAATTCATGGTTACACACTTTGACCTTCTGTGCAACCTTCCTTTTTAAACCAAGCAAATATCTGATGCATAATTTAGCCAAAAATTATATAATTCTGTTCAATATTCAGTCATAATTAGGTACTCTGACCACCCATGTAGCCCTCCTTCCAAACAGTTTAACACACTGACATGTTGTAAACCATAAGCCTGAGTTAACAATCTGCTGAATGCCAACGAAATGAACAATCAAAAAGGGTCAAATATAATTAGACTGGTTGCACAGTAATCTTTGTGATTTCAGTCCTGCAACACAATGTATGGACCTGCAAAGATCCAGAACTTGCTCTACTGAATGTCATGCAAGTGTAAAAAGATTATTTTCAAAACAGTCAATGACTGACAAATATCTTTATTTGGTAATATCAAGGTCTTACATGTATATAGCAAATATCAGAAAATACGGAAGGTAACAGAATCCTGAAAATATATAACTGCATTCCAATTAGCAATTTCATGTCAAAATTTTCTTTTATTGCTACATAAGTTAAGAGCTGAAAGAAGTATTTAAACTCCTGCATTTATTGTTAACAATGACTTTGTAATTAATTTTTCACAAAGGAAACATTGTGATTACCCTTTCAAAAAACAACCCACAGTATTAGCACATGGTAGTTATTTTATCTTTGTTGGAAGGGAAGATTAGGTTCAAGGTTTTGGGGGTTGACAGACAAACATTTATAACTCACCTTGTACACCTGTCCATATGTTCCATTTCCAACAACTTCAATCAGGTCAAAAATTCCTGCTGGATCCTGCATTGAAAAACAAGTCAGAATAACCTTTTTTTTTAAATTCTGCAGAATGTATTGTTTTGCTAGTTCTGCTGAACTATATTTAATAACATTCAGGATTGACCTTAGTCTTTGGTGTAGACAAATCAACATACCATAATGGAAGCCAATGCAATTACTATGTTGTGAACACAACCTTGAAATATAAATGTGATGTGATGTGGGTCTGTCTTATGAAACGGTGTCCACTCCACCAATGCTGTTCAAGATAAAAACTTTAAAACCTGATTGCCTATTTTTGTAATGTTGTCAGGACTCAAATTTACGCTAGTAGGCTATCATTTCTTTTGTTTCAATTTTCAAATGATAGCAAACTGCAGAAAGTTGTACTTGAGAATGTTACAACTATCTGAACTTTGCTTTCAAAACCTGAGTGTACAACTCCACCTACACAATTCATTTTAATGTTTAAATGTACTTGGGAGATGTCTGTAGCTGTGCACTGCTTTTAAAACTTAATATATGCCCTGAGGTTGGTGTGTGTGTGCGTGATTGGATTTTTAATGAAGCTTCAACTATTTTTCAGTCATATCGCTACAATGTCTGCAGTTTGGCAGTTTACAATGATGTCAAGCACTGGGACATCGTGCCACAGACATGTACCATCATGTCCCACCCAATCACATTATCCTGATACCAGGCCGACCAGTCTTAGCTCGAACCTCTTAATGCTGAGCGCCCAGCAAAGCAGCTGCTAGTACCATTTTTTTAAGTCTTTGGTATGTCTCAGCAAGAGTTCAAACCCATGACCGCCCTGCATCCAAGGTGGATGCTCTAACCATTTATGCCACCAGAACAGTCCCCATGAGGTTGGAGTTGGGGTCTCACAACTACACATAACTGCTAAAAGTGCAGAGATATGCTTCTGTTATGACTCTATGGTCACAAACTAAGTAACAGAAAGAAGCAAAACCAACAAGTTTTGAAAAACGTAACAAACAATTTAATCATCAATGTTATAAATGAAAATGTGAGAGCTAGGAACTTACAGTATTGATAAAGTTCTAGGAAAGTCCAAAAGAACGAAAAGTTTTGTATAAATTTCAGAACTGGAAATGTATTGGTCCGCCAAGAATCATGATGTTGTCAAAACTGCATTTTCCATAACTCCTTTGAATAATTCAGTCCAAATAATGAACACCTTCTATCATCACTAAACAGTCTAAACAAATGTTTTCGCTCTCAAATAATATCTATATACGACATAAAACATGTCAGCAGACTTACAACAGGAACACAAGAAATGAGAATGGCTCCAAAATAGGAATAACATCTGATTCCCCATTTCTCTCCAAATATACACCTTCTTTTGACTTTACTTCACACAATACTCCCATGTGATAGATCATACTACTCAATTTATTTTGAAATGCCTATTCATGTGACCTAGCCCATCCAATGGAAAATTACATAATTCATCTAGAACCCTCCAAACGCCACCAGCCAAAGAGAAATTAACCCAAAGTCAACAACAAGTCTTATTATTAAGTATATTATAATTAATTGTCAACACACATGCATGCATCTATTTATAGATCCCATCTAATATTCCTAAAACAGACTAGACACATAGGCAAATCTAACTAAAGATAATCTATACAATTTATAGCCATGAATAGAAATTACAAATTCAGATAAAATCATATACCAGGAAATACAAAGCCTAGAGATATACATAACACTTCAGAATGACAGTTCAAATCCTGTTTAAACTTTTATACTCAAAATTTCATGACAAAAAGGACATATGGCTACCTGCCTTCTGCCCAACAGTAGGAGGTAACCATTAAAAGAAGGCAGTCATTAAATACTCAATATGCTCTAGGCAATAGGCTAGACAGTTCAACCAAGGTAAACCACTGTAAAACAAGTAGGCTTATTCTGAAGAATATACAAATGTGTGCAATTCATTACTTTGTGATTTTCCCCCACCGGTTATTGCTACTGTGTATCCAACAGTTATGCCCAAAAATTGTATACCATTGATGGAAAACCATGTCAGTGTGCCAAATGTGCAGCATTCCAGCTGGGCAGATGAAGAAGGGTTCTACACCCTGCTTCCAAGTCTACAAGCCCCACCCTTATTTCTCGTTTTTGAGTTGCACATTGTCAGTATTTTGTTGGGCATGTTCTCTCTGTGCAATGTTACATTACACAATCTGAAAACAAACATATTATGTACCAATAGGGCACGCTAACTTTGTGATTGCCCAAACACCAATGAAATCAAAATAGTTCACTATTTAAGGTCATAAAAATCATCTAATGTCAAGTGATATGTGCTTTGGGAGTCAACCTTATCAAAGCAGGTGGACATTGAAGAGATTAAGAATCAAATGGTTTCAGGAAAATGGCAACAAGAACAGCTTGATTAAAGTCTGATCTGGACTGGAGTTTTTCAAAACCTCAACATATTAACCCATTAAGTACTATATTGTTTTGCAGTACAAGATCCTGCAGGGCTGAATTGTCTGAGAAAAGAAATATTTTTAAATTGACTGTATATAACAGATATAATCCCTACATGAAAAAGGATTGTTGAAGTCTGAACTTTATTGTAAGCATCAAAACACACATGTATCTTTATCCTATATGTGCATGTATATACAGGTGTAAATACAGGTAAACTTAAATATTTCCTTTTTATCTTGTCTGTATTTTTATTTCTTTATCAATGAAAGAGTTCAAATAGGTCTAAAATATACCCTATTCTTACTGACTCAACCATATGCATATCCAGTGGTAGATATATTTTTTTTCAATCAATGGTTTTCATTGGCCTGCTATGAAAAACTCATTGCCCAGCTGGGTGTGTTTTACTTGCCCAGTAAACCATTGCATTGCCCCAGATTGACATAATCAAAATCATTCAACAACTTTTGTCATAATATAAACAGCATACAATAACTGTAACCCACCACCAGACCTGCTTATGGAAAGTGTCTCACATGTTGGCATGCTTATTTACCCTTAATATCTCAGAGATCAGCAAATAAATGATAATGGTTATCATCTGTTGGTGTGTTGACAAAAGACAAGCATTCGCTATGTTGTCTTCACCCTGAGGTGCTAGAGTATGGACTGTAATTACAGATCAAACAAAAGAGCAGGCAACCTATCTGGATTAGTGGGGATTCTTAAAAACAAATCACCATATACTCATCATGGGATATTGATATGGACATAATTTGAGCAGTCTGCCAAAAGTAAATGGAGGGACAATTTACCAGTCAAATGTTTGTCACTGGAAACAATATAAAATTCCATTCTAATATTTAACATGATCACTTTTTAATATTGTGTGGCTGCCTGGCTAGGCTTTCACATTAGGAAGAATGGTTGCCAGTATAACCTTTTTAGTTGTCTCGGGCTCCCTGGCAATATATATTTTTAGCATGGATGCCTGTGACAGCTTTATATCCAAGTTCCAACACTAACAGGTGTGTAGTTACATTTGATAAACATCTAGTCCTGGAACAACATGGGATATTTACATCCTGTAAAGAAAATGTTCATAAAACTGAACTTTTTCTTATTTATTATAGTATATATCTGTCATCGTATGTTTACTTGTGAGTTTACAGTCATTGCTTGAGTTCACTATATGTGTTACCATGTATACTTGCTTATAAGTAGAGTCCAACTGCAAACAACAAAGATCCTAATCTGCTGTAATATAATATGCATGCAGATCAGAGTGTATGTTGTTTGTTCCAGTAATTACCCCTAACAAAATGCACAGACCCAGATCTGCAGGTACATAATGTGCCTACAGATCTGGGTCTGTACAGTTTACAGTTCTGCTCGTCTCATAAGCGAGTAAAGATGGTACACATTAAGAAATATATTTCTATTCATTTTTTGCTGAAATATGGGGTTGATGTTGCATATTCAGCTGCCTAGTAAAAGTCAAAATCAGATTTATGTACCAAACCCAAGACCATAACCAATGTAAAAATCAAAATTCAAATTCATCAATTGTAACATGCTTCCATTTTCTAATGCAGATGCTGTCAATAAGTCCATACCATTTACTCTATAATCTCATTGAACTACATATTTATTTATTTCATCCATGCACTAAATAGGGATATTACCAGCATGCTGTATGTTTTTGTTCTGCCAGCATGTACACTGAATTCTTCATATTCATTCTTGAGCTCAAAATCACTAAGTGGTACTTCCAGAAACATTTTCCCTGCACCTGTAATCTCATCTACTTCAAAACTTTAAAAATCATTGTTACCACCCAGTATATACCAATGAAATCATCATCTGAAGATGAAGCATGTTTGGACTAAGCCATTTCAAGTTTTCCAGGTGGTATATTAACCTCTATTACACAACATCAACTACATCATGAAAAAAGGGATACATAATGGAAGACTGAATTCTAATACAGCTACATCATGAAGAAAGGATACGTGATGGAAAACTATGGATTCAGTAAAAAACTACATCATGAAAAAGGGATACATGATGGAAGACTATAGAGTTTAATACAACCACATCATGAAAAAGAGATACATGAGATGAATTCAAATACAACTACATCATGAAAAAGGTAACATGGATTCTAATACAACTACATCATGAAAAAGGTAACATGGATTCTAATATAACTACATCATGAAAAAGGTAACATGGATTCTAATACAACTACATCATGAAAAAGGTAACATGGATTCTAAACCAACTACATCATGAAAAAGGATCTATGATATAAGACTATGGATTCTAATATGATTACATCATGAAAAAGGGAAACATGATACGGACTCTAATACAACTACATCATGAAAAAGGGAAACAATATGGATTCTAATACAACTACATCATGAAAAAGGGAAACATAATATGGATTCTAATACAACTACATCATGAAAAAGGGAAACATAATATGGATTCTAATACAACTACATCATGAAAAAGGGATCTATGATATAAGACTATGGATTCTAATATGATTACATCTTGAAAAAGGGAAACATGACAGGGACTCTAATACAACTATATCATGAAAAAGGGAAACATAATATGGATTCTAATACAACTACATCATGAAAAAGGGAAACATAATATGGATTCTAATACAACTACATCATGAAAAAGGGAAAAATGATATGGATTCTAATACAACTACATCATAAAGAAGGGAAACATGATATGAATTCTAATACAACTACATCAGGAAAAAGGGATCTATCATGGAAGACTATGGATTTTAATCAAGAGTTGCATCAAGAACAGGGATACATGATGGACCTGTAGGAACATTTCCATCACAAATAAGGATGCCTAATATAACTGTGGGAACATCTGCCTCATGAAAGAGGATGTCTAATGGAACAAGTTCAAAATGTTACCTGGCCTGTCACCCTGATGGAGTAATCTGATGATTGCTAACTGAAGTTCTTTCTGGGATTTTTAAGGTGGAAATCTGATAAAAATTTCTCCAAAAACTGAGAGCTGTATTACAGAAGACTCAAATTCCATTTTTTTTTTTTATATTTACAGCCAGAACCATACAGTGAAGGTCCTGGAAGCAGGGTCTAGTCTTACAATGGATAGCTCAGGCTAATGATATTTATAAATCAAATTTGCATTATAGCTCAATATCTCATGCCCTCTTCAGAGTTAATTTTACTCTGTTTTATAAAGTATATCTGGACATTCAGAAACATCTTTAGGTCTCAAGTCTACTGATGACTTTAACATAAAATAAATTATGAAAAATGTGATTACTGAGGAATAAAGTGAAAATCTACGGTCAAAAAACAGCAGCAATGTTGCAGCCAAATTGTAGCAATGACTGGTCAAATTTAATGGAGCAAAACATTCAAGAAATTGCAAACTATGGAGACCTTTAATACCAATAGTCCAAACCCTTCAATGTTCTGAAACAAGTATGGATACCGGGGGGGGGGGCAGGTTTGAAAACAGACATATATCAATGGGTGTAAAATCATTACATTCAAGAAACGTCAAATAAAAACTTAACTCATCATATTATTAGTGCATGTCAATTTTCATTTTATCTTCTTCATTTCATGTAATCATTTCTTGCTGATTAGGGCCTTATTTTAAGAATCTGTTGGGGAAACATACATACACATGATAAAGTTATAGAAAATTGTGGGTCCTGGGTCAAAAGGCTGCACAGATTTATAACACCAGGGGTCAAACACTAGCATTTTAAGGTCCAGGACAGGATGGAATCACTTGTAAGTGGCTCAACATTCACACAGCTTTGTTTAGTTGACTGTGTGTAACATTTACAGATATGTAACCGTGTAAACCAACATGTACATGGATGTCAGTGCAAGCTGCACTTATTATACCCATTTTGTCAGGGATCAAGATTTTGTCAGACACTGAGATTTTAATGAAGCTAGATATCAATGATCCAGGAACTGCACATTCAAATTCAATGATTTATTTCAACATCTCTGCTTAAAGACATCTATTTAGCAAGATTTTTTCTCTTAATTATTAAGTTCTTAAAGTACAGATAATTGTCACAATTAGAAGTGCATTGCGTGTGATTTGTGTGTGATTTGGATTTTTAACGTAGCATCAAAAATTTTTCAGTCACATCACTACGATGTCTGCTTTGTGGCAGTTTATAGTGATGTCCAGCATTGGGGAATCATGCCACAGACATGTAGCGTGATGTTCCAGCCAATCACATTATCCTGTCACCAGGCTGACCAGTCCTAACGCTAACCTCTTAATGTTGAGCGCCTAGTGAGGCAGCTCTTAGTACCATTTTAATAAGTCATTGGTATGACTCAACCGAGGTTTGAATCTGGGACCTCACGCATCTGAGGCAGATGCTCTAACCACTAGGCCACCGGAGTGGTCTAAATTGCACATTGCTTGGAAAGAGACAAAACTGATGCGAACTATTCTACTGAACATTACACTTATGACTGATCTACTGACCTTTCTGACTAAATATCCTTTAAACAACATAATTTACCTTTGAAACAAGATGTTTGTGAACAGAACCTTTGATGAGTAGCATTTAATTTAAAAGACGCCATTTCAAATTTAAAAGCCACTGTAGTTTTTCAGTCACTGCAGATCCTACAATAGCAGCATATGCTTGTGTCCTGATATTACAACTGGTGACATTGTTAACTGTCTCATCATGTACACGCAGGTGCATGAAACATTATCATCAAAATCTTAAGGAGTTTTGACTTAAATAAAAAATTAATTGCCTGAAATCTTCAGACAACAAACATTTATGTTGGGCTACCTTTTTTCAGAATGTTAAAGCCCAGCTCCCCAAATATTAACCATATGAACCACCTGTGTGTGATCTTTCTTTAGGAAAAAAAAATGAATAAAATTTTCCGTAGTGAATGTCCATCCATATCTATGCTGACGCTAGCAATCACCCAAATCACTAAAGGTGATACAGACTCTAAGGCGGTAATGAATATCGATTTTAAATTAATGTATCTGGCAATGAAAACATTCAAGGTTTGCAGCAGTTGGTCAAGTTGCAATCCTTGATGGTCATCAGTTTAACATATTTTCATGGTTAAAGTCATACCAGTGATAAAGGAAGAGTTATTCTGAGGTTGAATTACCGCTAATGACAACAGAGACTAAATTTACAGAAATACTCAATCTGTTATTTAGTTGATCATGTATTATTCTGAAAAGGAACATAACTGAAAAATCATGGATATTTATTACAGTAACTGCTGGTTAAAATAATAAGTGACCACCAAAGTTAGATATGGGCAAGATCCAATATGAAAAATTACATGGTGCAGCTCATAATGTTTCAGATACTTGGATTATCTTTTCACTGAAACAGTAAAAAGACATGCCCCTTTACAAACACACAGGATAAAAAAAGACCACCAGGCAGGCTAAATCTCCCTAGAAATTTTAGATGCAATAAAGCAGAGACCCCATATAAAATCTTTAGGAAATAAAGCTGAATTTAGAATTTGAAGGAATAAAGTTAATAAAATGATACGTCAAACCAAACAAGTACACAACAAAAAAAATGCTGGATGATAATAGAAATAACTTGAAAGCTATCTGGCGAGTTTTTACAGAGTTTGGTGCAGGGAAATGTAAATGCAAAACTGAAATTTTATCCTTCAATCATGAGGGCATTTATACCAATAATCCAACTGACATCTCAAATATTTGTTTTTACTTTTTCGCTCAAATTGCTGAAAAATTTAAAGAACCCAAAATTTCATCTCATCATCTGGAACTCAAAACTTTTTGTGCTAAAAAAACTCCCAAAAACACTAATGACCATGTTCATGAAAAATCAGAATGGCTTTTGACTGAATCACCCATGTTAAACTGCACTTATATCTATTATTGACAAATGGCTGAAAGCATTAAATAAGTAAGAAATGGTAGGCACCATGATGGTTGATTTTTGTAAAGCTTTTGATTTTGTAGACCATGAAATTTTTGCCTGAAAAACTGAAAATCTATCTATGCAACAAAACTCCCTAAACTGGTTTACTTCTTACTTAACTGACAGAGTGCAAAAAGTATCATTAAATAGTCAACTTTTTAAAAGTAAAAATACTAGCCGTGGAGTACCAAAGGGCTCTATCCTTGGACCTCTGTTCTTCATTCACTGACCTCTATGCAGATGATACTACACCGTCTGAGATGGGTAAAACCAAAACCATTTCAAAATAAATTTACAAGATGCTCTTAACAGACTTAAAGTATGGTGCAAGGAAAACCGTATGATCATAATTACAGAAAAAACAAAAGCCCTATTAGTTACAACACAACAAAAACGAGCAAGGCTAGATGGTGACAAACTCCAAGTTCTATTTGACAATGTGAGCCTTAATATGACATCTCATGATAAAATTCTTGGTGCATTCACAGATAACAATTTTACTTGGTTTATTCACATTAAACATGTTTCAAGAAAGGTTAATTCTTATCTTTGATTACTGAGAAAAAAATCAAAACGTACATTCCTTTTCAGTATAGGGTCGTCTTTTATAAAAGTTATATACAGCCATATCTGGACTACTGTAATGTAGTTTTGGGTAATACCTCTAACTGAAACATAACAAAACTATTAAGACTCCAAAAGAGGACATGCCATTTAATTCTAGATCAATGTACAATTTCCATGATGCAATGAATAAAGATTTTAATAATACATGAAAGAATTTTTTTTTTTTGAAAGGCCAAATTTATGCATACTGTTCAGAAAAGCCATTCTTGTCTACCTCAGCAATATCCTTCACCAGGGAGATGCTGATGGTACTCCAAATTAAAGGTCCATTACAAGTAAAAAGTACATTACACCAGGGCCATAGAAGGAATTGTTTAAAAAAAGTTTTCAATATACTGGTCCACGGGTATGGAACAACATTTCCAATGACATAAGGCGGTTCCTAGCATTTCTTCTTTTCATAATCGATGTCTCAAATGGATGAAATCTTAAGACAACTGAACCGTCCTGCTCTTTTGTACTTTTGCACTGTTGTCACAGTTGAAATTTTCAATACAGGATGATATTTTATATCTTGTATATGTGTTCACTGATGCCACTGCATATGTTCCAGCTTGATACTTTGATATTTCGAATCACTTAATATTTTAGTATCAAGCCAGCTTTACCACTTCATGTTGTATATACATGTACTGTATATATTGTACATAAAAGCTAGAAGGCCCCAAGGTAGTTTAGTTCTGTAACTAATTGAGTTACCTTCTCTAAATAAGGTCTTTGTTGTTGTTATTATTATATTATATTATAATAATAATTATTATTATTATTATTATTATTAACATGTTCCTGTATGTACGAGTTACATGAGCATATGATTAAACATTTACTGCAATAATGTAAGCATCCAAGGAAAATATGTTAGTATAGACAATGATGTTCACAGTGCTGGCACAATGTTTAGGTGACAGAACCATAAAAAAAGCAAATAAGCTGTCTCATTTTTATTTACTTCTACTGCCCTATACTACCACTATCTGGAGGGCGGGCGACACATTGTCCAGCCTCTGTGATGCAATGTGCAACACTGATTAACTGCAGACCATGCAACTAGCTCTTCAAGGTGAACCCTTAAAAAATACAGGACCATCAAATGCTGAACTTTTGACAACACACAGACATATGGTAGAGACATCTTTCATCTTTTACTTGATACAATGAATGCTATTGATCTAGAAGGATGCCTTTTCAATCGCCAATGGAATGCATGGGTAGTTATTGTGGAGCATGTTACACTAATTTCTGTTGGCTAAATTTAGCTAAATGAATATGGCAGGCATGAAGAATCAAGCTAATAGCAATCCTTGTCATGATTAAGTGGGCACTTATGAATAAAAGGTCTCTTAAACAAGCACATTCAGAACTCTGTAGCATTTTTAAAATATTAGGTCTGAGACCATATTTCTCCAAAATCTGCAGTTCCATCATAAAGAAATTGCACAAAAGTTTGAAAACTATGTCCATGATGAAAATGAGTGGTCCGGAAGCATGACATCTATTCAAGGTCATGTGATTGGTAATTCACACTAATTTCTATTCACACAAAAAAAAATCACAGACATAATCACCAGAATAATCCCATATAATAATTTTATGATTCACAAAAGACTCCAAAACAAAGACTGTCAAAGATGTATGCTGTTATATAATCCCCATAATTTGTTTTTCAGACAAAAAAGCAAGTTGGGATTTAAATAAAATTGCCATATTTCTTGTTTGAGGCTGAGTTACACATTCTGGGATACACTTGTGTACATACAGTCAAGCATTCATAATTATAGCTGCACATGTATTAGAAAATGATGTCATGACATTATTACCTTCTACCTGGGTGTCTTCCAAAGGAGCAAGTCATTTTACCACAATAATAAAAACACCTCCTTTCTGGGCGAAAATATTTACAAAAACAAAATTGTCCTTTCAGTAGGCTTTGGTTTTGTGTTTTAGATTACAGCAACACAAATAAGTTGTTCTTGTTGCTGTTGTTGTTATACGATTCAACACCATTTTTCAGCACAAGATTGGCTATACATGGCGGCCAGTATAAATGGTGGCAGAAGAACCTGGGGAAAACCCCGGAAAGAACCACCAACCCACAAGAAGCTACCGGCAAGCTTTCTCCCATAACCACATTGGCCGAGGCTGAAACTCTAACCCACACAGAGAGAGGTGAAATGTCAGTGATTCTTAATGGTGTGCGCTTTAAACCATTTGGCCACTCGGGGCCCTGCACAAATAAGTTATTTAGTGCCAGCCCAAGGATGAACCACGGTAGTTGACCCAGACTGGTGGCCTGGTAGGATTTGAACCTACACCCCTTTGGTCTTGAGCCAGACATGCTAACAATTTTTCTCTCTTTCATTAGTAACATAATACAGAATTCACAGGTTTATATCATACAACGAATGGCACTACGCTGACCCAAATATCATTACCCCTGCCCTGAATTTTTGAGGTTAATATTTAAAATGATAGATATTTAGCTTACCATTTCTATTTGCAATTCAGCAAGGACCGTATCTTAAAATGTCAGTTTTACTCACAAATTATAGTACAAGTCACACAGGTCATATAGGCATTCAACACCGATTTTTTCAGTAATGAGTGTCGTTTTTTAGAATTTGATTCTACATACCTTTAAGTGGCAAGTATTCACTTCATTTGGATTCGTATACATCCATATTCCTTTGGAAGGTTATTATTTAGATGCCCGATAGGTGCAAACGGCGAAATCAAAGTTAAAGTACATAGACATTTTTGGACGAAATGAACCTAAAAGTTTGATCCAGTACAATCCAGACTGAATGTCGTGTGCAGTGATTTCACAATGAAAGTTACGCATATTGATAAACAAATTCATACTACCCTCGGTTGTGACGATTCCACTCTATGCGCTCTTATTTTGACCCAAGTTTAGTACATGGTCATCATTGTAAAAGTCCACAGCGGTAGACAATTTTCATCTGGAAGTTTCTTGGTGATAGTTAAGGTGCAGAGCATCCAATAATCAGAATTGAAAATATTTTGGTTAAAGAAAATTATTGTTAAAGTTTAAAAGAATAATTTATATTTAATTTAAAATGAGTAAATGCGCATACATGACCCATGTGACTTGTAGCTTAGTCAGAGACATGGAGTCATTATCTGCTATTATGAATTAAAAACAAATGATTTTTATTTTGCAAGCAAAAACTCATAAAACAATAAAGCTTATATTCTGAATACTTCCAGGCATGTTTGTGTAATATCCATATTTGTTTCCTGCAAATAACCATTACCATGCAGTTCATCTACACTTCTGATCAACATCTGCTTGTGGACATGATTTTCTGTTGTCATATTCACACAATGTTTTTACCTTATTGGCAACCAACTTTATTTTATTCAAATGTACACAATCTGGTTGTTTGCATACTTTATGCATTGACCACATATGCCTAACTTACTTTAAGCATCTTTATTTACACCGTTAAGGAAGCACAGCCATATTGTTACTGTAACAAGGTCGCCCTTTTGTACCCTTGGGAAAGACCCTGATGTAAACATTTTGTGTCTTAGCCATCTTTTCCTGAAATGGTAATTGTGTATCTGGTCAAGTACAAATATGCACCCATTTCTAGCCTATATAATGCTGACAGATGTACATGGTCACATAGCAATGATCAAAGTTAATAGCTTGCCTCTAGCAGTTATTACACAAAGATTCTGACTTGAGGTGATCCTGTATATCTAACCATGATAAGCACTGATGGTGGTCCAAGGTAATGTACCTTCACCTTTTGACACAAAAACACTCTATTACTTCCAGCACTGTAACGATTTTGTTTTTAAAAAGATACCAACCTCAAGTTGCATATAACTTAACTTCTTCCCCGAGACCTCTGATGGTATAAAAAAAGTAGTGGACTTTCTGGGACTTTCTGCTTTCATTATAACAGTCAAGTACTATTTTATCAGCGTACACATGAACTTCTTGGCCAGTGAGGGTTTTCCTCACAAAATGAGGGGTATATTCTGTCACCTCCCATCATCTCCAGCATAGTCAAATTACTAAAACAAATCCAGAACAAGAGTTGTTCTAGGTTTCTTTCCATGACTTGTTTCCAATGTATTATAGTAAAGACATCCTGTGATCACATGACTGTAAACTGGCTTACAAAGCATCATACTTCAATTGCTAAACAATAACATAAATGCATGGATTTACAATTTCACAACCAGAACTATCAAAACAAGCTGAACTACAGCTTAGTTGAGCTCAAGTTTCCAAGACACTTGCAAACAGGCAAGTCCAGAATAATGAGAGTACTGTGGGAGAGAAGGGGTTTTGTTCCATTTGCAATGATTTTTGTTCTGCATGATTGATACCCTGCTATCTCATTACAGTACATATATCAGCACATGTATATCGCATTTATATGTGCTACATTCTTCCATTACATAAGTGGTTCCAGATTCTTTCATCTGTATCATTTCTACCTTGTATTCAAGGACAAGGTCAGTCTCATATTTTCTCGCACTAACATGACAATGTGAATATTTAGTATTTTAGGCAAGTAGTGACAAATAAGGAATAAATATTTATATCTTAACTTGCAAGTTACATTTTAATCGTAACATGTGTATGTGTATGAGATTCTGCGTCTTTCAGATCCTAACCTAGCCTTGGAAAGTTTCTGAGCTGGCCAACTCTAAACGATCAGCTTGTCAAAAGACTGTTTTGATGCATGACACGAATTTTAAGGTGAGTTGCTGTTAATTCTTAATGACACAACTTGTGAGATTTCTTTGACAGGAACATTTGTAAACCACATGAAGGATTTTGTTCAGAGTGAGCTTGATGTACCATAAATGCAGCACTCAAAATGATCTGTTCATTGCGTGATTAATTACAAGAGACCAATAAATTTTTATTGCTTGGCAAACAAATTGGATAAAAAGTATTCTTATGTCAAAAGCCAGATTGTCAAATATACTGATGTACATCGCCAATTTCAAGGTGACTAGATGATAACTGCTAAGTAAATAGACAAAATAAGTTTTCACAACTGAAATATCACATGAAATTCACTAATGGGAGGCAATAGGAATATCGGTGGTTGGGGTTAAGTTCAAACGGACATGAATGCATTTTGCCAATCCTATGAATAAGCATTAAAAATAAATTCTTAAATTCAACCCAGACTGAACCAATCTTTAGCAATTCTGGCTGTAATCTGCAACCTGAATCCATCCACAAACAGGAAACAATTTAAATGTATTGGTGGACTAAGCAGAGTTGTACTAACATTGCCACAGGGGCCTAGAGTGGCTGAGTGGTCTAAAGTGCTCACTGCTCCAGATCACTGCCATCTCACCTCTGTCTGCATGGGTTCAAGTCTCGGGCTCAGCTAATATGGGTACATGAGAAAGCTTACCAGTAGCTTCTCATGGGTCTCATGGTCCTTCCTGCTCCAATTATAATGGCCACCATGTATAGCCAATCTTGTGCTTAAAATGGTGTTAAGCCCATAAAAGCAACTAACTTTGCCACATTCCAATGTAGACACTGAAAGGACAATTTTTTTTTTTTTTTTTAAAATTCTGATGCAAATTCAG
The DNA here is from genome assembly GCA_016617855.1 of Megalonaias nervosa. NCBI lineage: Eukaryota > Metazoa > Mollusca > Bivalvia > Unionida > Unionidae > Megalonaias > Megalonaias nervosa. The sequence goes on along the minus strand of JAECUM010049987.1, from coordinate 1,444 downwards.
GCCGATTCCTGGGGAAACATGGATCCAGTAATGATATATCATCTAAGTGTCGAGATCAACAATGGTAAGGACTACCCCAAATATAATTCTGGCAATAATCTACTAACAAAGATGTACATGTACTACATATAAGGAGAGTATGAAAACCAACACGTTACTGTGAAAAGTCTGATGTGATCAGAAATTGTGACAATTATCTGTCGTTTTGTCCAGTTAAAAACTGATCCATGAAAATACGCCTAAGAAAATCAAAACTCCTGTCCAAATTTTGAAAATTTTCCCAGATGTACTGAGCCGACCTCTCTAGTCTGTCACATGTATCAGCTCCCCTGTTGGTTACATAATACATGGACTGGGCGACTGTAACTTTTGTATGAGGTCAGCAACAAAAGTCCACTTAATGTGAGTTCTTTGTTTATGCACATCTAAAAGCCTATTTAGACGACAGAAGTAAACGATGCTGCTATGTCGGTCAGCTTCAGTCCATATTTCGTGTATCAAACCTGGAACAATCAGTCATAAACAATTGATAATTATGCTGATTATTATTCAATTAAAAGACAATAGCTACAAAAAGTATTTACCCTTAGACTGGAGAGATCTATATCGTCCAGACTGACGTTCACGCTTTTGGTCGCCATATTTGTTATTCATCCGTTTGTCTTCCTGTATTCAGAGGAAGAGTTTATGCAGTACCCACACCTCTGATTCATAAAGCACGCCAACTGCTACACCCTAAAGCTCAAAGACAGACCCTAAACTAAGCGACAGGCCACTTCCGTCAATACAGAGGATTGTCCTGACAGCTTTATGCATCATTTCCTCTCTGCATTATATTTACACACGCACGGAACCCAACCGTGACAGGTGCTATGAATGCTGGGAAACGTTCTTGTTAAAGGGAGACTACTTATGTCAGAGTCAAACAACAGTTTTCTCTCTCTCATAATCAAGTACAAACCGGTGTGTGCGTGCGTAAAAGGGAAGTATTTCATACTAATTCAGTTCAAATCTTGTTCAACTTAATTGCTGCATATTAGGGGCAAAATATCCCTTATCATTTAATGCAAAATATCCCTTATCATTTAATGCAACTATTTTCTTTAATAATGTTTTCTTGCATTAAATGGTTGCACTTGTGCTTTGCTTGTAAATTTAGATAACAGTTGTAAAGTCGTTTTAGTCTGTGTTGTCTTCGTCTACATTCATTCATTTATTCATTCATTCGGAGTGCGTACCTGTGTAAATCTACTTTTATAGTGAAAGTCATAGAGGTAATGCATGCGTTCATCATCAATTATTTCATTAATGGGTGTCATTTTTACAATTTTATTCTATATACATGTAAACGGCAATTATTCACTTTAATTGGATCCCCATACATCCATATTCTTTGGGAAGGTAATTATTTACAAGCCCCGAGAAGTACCTACGGCAAAATAAA
>JAECUM010049986.1:0-16610 GCA_016617855.1 Megalonaias nervosa | reverse complement strand
ATATATATATATATATATATATATATATATGACATATAGCGCATAAAAGACACTGACATTGCAATATTGAACTTTAAAGAGGGTCTGCAGGCTTGGGATTTGTCTTGAAATTCAGAAATCATTACGGTGCATATCTTGCTATTCATAGAGAATCAACTTTAATTTCCTTGACATTAAATATACAACTAAATAAAATTAATATAAGGCAAAGAAAAGTGTGAAAAATATATTAAATACGGCAATATTTCTCAGACCAAAAGTCATTTTGATAATTATCTTAAAATAAGTAACAAAAATAAGGTATAATCTAAGCTCCTCCCGCCAAAATATGTTGCAAACCAATTTGGTCGCAGATGTTCTGAACATTTGGTTTTCATTCTTTAATATACCCTGTAGAAACATCCAATTTTCGGTGCTGAACGAAGATGTCTGCACGGCTTTTCTGTAACTATTTATAATTAAGAAATATTTGAGTTTTTATTTTCTGGCGATTTTGGCAGATCTTGGCAGGCCTATTAGCAAAACAAAAGCTAGACTAAGACATAAAATCATTGACTAGTATGCATACTGTAAAAGATGCATAATAGATGTATCTTTGTTGTCCATCAGCTTGAAAATGGCATATTAGCCATAGTGTCTATAGTCCATGAGGAAAATGTGCCTTAACGGAGGATAAAACCACTGGCTTTTTAACGATCACTGTTCCTTATTACAAGCGATCGTGAATAAGAATTAAATACATATTTAACGTAGATATAGTAACCCCTTTTATCTGTATGAGTTCATCTGAGTCTGATTGGGGAGCGAAATCGGCCGTTATCAAACATTGTCAATTCAAAACAAACGTCATGAAGTTAACTGTTTGGATACTAAAGTCAACTTGCCATTACTGATTTCTTGCAAGCTTTCTAACCAACTTACGATTTTTGAAAGTAAAGGGTTCTTTTGCTTCACTGGGATTCGTTTGATAAATGTAAATCCCCACCCCACCCCACACTGTGAAATCAGTGAGAGCAAAGGATAACACCACATTTTGCAAGGGTCAGTTACACAAATTAACAGTTAATACAAATGTACTCCTATTGCGTAGAAAGTACAAAAAGCAAGACATATTTAAATATATCAAGACAGTTTAGAAACTGATAAACAAATGTGCCTTTTTTGTTCTACTGCAAATCAAATTATAATATTAGATAAATAAGGTCAGCAATATACAATACTAGAATCAAATTAAACATTTTTTATATCTCAAGTATATGTGCTAGATTTAATGAATTTATTTTCAGTAAATATCTTTGGTTTAGTTTGTGTCTGGATTTGCAGTGTTATGGTGGTTGCCGTCGCGTGGAATAAATGAAAAACAGAATGGATTATAAAGTATTTTAATTTGTTTTGTTGTTTTTTCAACCTGAGAAATTAAACATTGTGATGTTATGCGTAATTTGGTGAATTAATTTATTATACAAGAGATATTCAAAGAAAATACATGTAGATATCTAATATAATTCCTAGAGACATAAAAGCTTGTTTTATCTGTAAGAAGATAGAAAATAAAAAGCATTCTATTTTCATTTTGTACCGAGCAATAGTTCAGGATAAATATAGAACATATATTGTTAGTTTATTTATAAGATATTTTAAGTACAACGAGTTAAATTTATTTGAAACTACGATCTGGAAAAAAACCCAAAGGTAACCCCTAAAGAAGGCCATTACTACCACAACTGACTTCTTATGGGTGCTAACATATGTGATAAATGTAAAACTCACGACCATATACTTACTATTTTCCAGGAAAATGAGCTGCAAGTAATAAAGTGTGTGGCAAACTTTGCCAAAGCAAACATGATATAATGATATCTCAAACTGTAATGTGCGTTTGTGTATGTGTGCGTGAGAGAGAGAGAGAGAGAGAGAGAGAGAGAGAGAGAGAGAGAGAGAGAGAGAATTGACGCTTAATTATCGAGCGACTCCACTGTTGAACTTTGATGTGCTGAAATAGGCTCTGCAGTCTTGAGAGGATGAACATATTAGAGTGACTACCAATTAGCCGCACAAAATTTTATTGTTACCAACTCCCCAAATCGTCAGTCTCTCTACGGAAACAATGTATCAAATCGTGTACCAGACGCGATTGCGAGTTCCCAACCACTTCACGTTACCGTACGGACACGCTAACATTGCCTGGTATATAAATCGGAAGACTTCTAAGACCGACACGTCATTGTCAAGGAGAAATACAAAGCTATAAAGAGGAATCAGATCACACAGCCACAAACTAACAAGGGGTTCAAGTTAGGTGAGAAACTCAAGTGCTATGCTGTGCCTCACGATCGGGTCGATGCCATACCCTGCGAAATCATCGATTCAGCACGACATGGCCACTTCTTTATTATTACCAATACGACCACTGTTGAAAGTGATGCTGTGCGTGTTAAACCTTACGGATGTTAAAGCGAGTGCACTCAGTATTGTCCTCCTTGCCTCTTTACCGGTTTTCATAGTCAACGTGACACTGTGTGTTTACCACCTTACCGATCTCATGCACGCCTGTGCAAACAACTCGGAATGTCACCGTCACCTCAACCCCATGCACCCGGCAGATAAGAATACACGTTGCCTATTTCTTTGCTCGGTTACTGCGAAAGCCGATTCCAAACGTTCACGGGAAAGTTACTAAATATCTGGGAGGACCTGCACCAAAAAATCAGCCAAAGCTGGATTTATCTTTCTTGGAAGAAGGAGATAAAGTCAAGTGCTTCTGTTGCGGTGTGTCACTTTACGAGTGAGTGCAGACAGACTCGGCATATATGGAACATGCTCGATGGTCTCGGCACTGTCTCTGCCTTCCTTTAGTGGGACCAAGGTAATATCTTCATGGAATCTTTACAAGCGAGCATTAGTAGTATGCTTCTGGACTTGAGAGAACGGATTTACAAAGATTTCGACAAGTGAAACACGAAGAACGATTGTATCCGTTACATCACCAATGTTTTAACCACTGATGCCTGAATGCTATTAGATGATTGATGATTTTTAAAACGATGAAATAGACATTGATCAGTTACTCGAGATTCAGAAGGTTTTGGATGCTACGACGTCTACTTACAAGGTGACAATACTACATGTAGTTCCAAAGGAAGACTTAGAGGATTATATCAAACGTTTACATGAACTAGCATTGCCTCAGAACGAAATTTCTGTGTGTGGTGTTGTGTGTGAATTAGTGACTAAAACATTTTGTTTCGGGACTGAGTAAATAGGCTCTGTGCAAAAAGCACATCTCTTATCCCCTTAATGAATTACATTGCTGTGAATAACTAATTTGGAAGACCACATTCTGTATCTACCTCTGGAGTCGAGAAAACGGATTTACAAAGAGTTTGTCAAAATACAAGTGAAACTCAAATGCAAAGTCATTCATCGGTTTCTTTGAAAACTATTTTCGAAATTATACGAAGTCTAATTCTTGGAGGAGCGTGACCTCGATGAGCACCATCTTATCCACCAAACCAGAATTCATCGTAACCTTTTATGCACCTGTGTCCACTGGGGATTCACGTACACTTTCGATCACCCTAGGATCGCAGCGAATATCATACATTTGGCCCAATATCCGATACCAGCCATTTGGTGTTCTGCCCTCGAACAATCCATTTGTGGTTTTGTCAGATAATGGTACCACGTAGCATACTATTGAACTTCATCATGGAGCGTAGGATGTTACGTCAATGATGAGGTTCGGCGAAGAATTTCCTTGTTGACTGACAAGGACTTGAACATTTTCGTTTGTGAATGTGAGCCCACACTCAGCTTCGTTATTGCCATTGAATCTTCGTAATATCTGGTTAACATTGGAGAGTCATCGTTGAGAACTGTGTGTGGTTGGCACCAAGAACTTCCGGAAAGTATGCACATTATGCGTGCAGGATTCAAAGGGATTGGACGTCATATCGGATCTGACGTTGTGTGAATTACCTCAACGACGCAAGTCAATCTGATGTTGTGATGACATCAGCAGTAGTTACGTAAGAAGGTCCGACAAAGCAGACGTAATTATATATTCTGCTTCGGTTTTCACCCAACCGTGGAACCAGCTGACTTGATCACAATTTGTCCCCCAGCACCTGTGTATCTGCATGCCATAATAATCTTCTGACCCATGTTCATTTTCACTAGCGGATCAAGACGGGCATAATATATATTATAAAACTGTGCATTATAGATCGATCTGACATTTAATAACAACAATAATGACAGTCGTGCGTGGAAGTGTGAAACATGTTCTAGTCGTTAACGCGATAAAACCTGTGTGCTTGACCTATTATGGAATTGGGCTCAGTGATGTTGTTCATGGATATTTGCTAGCAGACTAAAAACACTCACAGCGCTGACCTCGCGCGCTGCTCCTATCGATAAGCAAGCGGCTATGCGAGTTGTTGATTGTGCTACAAATGTCTCTGTATATCGATTGAAACAACTGGACTTGCAGGCAGCTCGGACGCTCCGAGATTGAATAAGGCGATGAGTAACACGAGCACCAAAGAAATCTCCAGTTACATTGTCATCGACTGAATCAATGCCGCTTGCAGGGAGTAAAATCACTCATGAAACGGCTCAGCGGCAATTGGCAGATTCAGCGATTGCAAATTTGGCTATGGGGAGTAGACTGAATGGTAAGGGATGCTCATGGAGGGGTAGTACCTCTGGTGCGGGTAGCAGTCGTTATCCTTTGGGAGTAGCTGTGGCTCCAAGAAGCTGTAACATGCGAAGCGCCACATCACGGGCAACGGCTTCGACTGGCCGGCTAAACCAGGCTGAGGGTAACCGACGGGTCTCAAACCCTCGGTGAGTTAGGGCTTGTCATCCATAGCATGTGAAGACTGGACCCGGCGGACTGCGCGGAGGAACCACCAGCTGGTCAGCGGGCAGGAAGGCGGAGCCAGCTAAGCGACGTCGAGCGCTAAGAGCACGGCAAGACACCCTGGACGCCTTGGTCATCCATTGCATCCAGTCTCCATTCCAGCCGTCTTGACTACGTCTTGCCACTGAACAAAGTGTGGCCTGGACGAGAGAGAATGAAGCAAGACACACTGGACGCCTTGGTCATCCATTGCATCCAGTCTCCATTCCAGCCGTCTTGACTACGTCTTGCCACTGGACAAAGTGTGGCCTGGACGAGAGAGAATGAGGCTAACGCAGCGCAACTCTCCCTCACTTTAATCCAACTCACGCGTAAGGAATTTATGTCATCACCCGTGCCCAAGTCCTGCGGCGATGGGCGAGCTGCTAGGCGCAGGTGTGGATGCATTGGCAGCCGTAGTGGTGGACCTGCACTCAGGCGGTTCAGGCCATAGGGCCGTCTTCCACTGACCTGAAGCAGAAATGGATTTCTGCAGCCGTCTGAACGACTAAGCAGACCTCCTTTGGATAGCGCTGCTTACCTCCGTAGCCTGAGAAAGGGGCTGGAAAAGGAGCCTTAAAAAAGCTGTCTTCAACAACCCCGACCAGCTTACCGCGGCTAGAGGGAATCCCATTCTTGCGGTCGAAACACAAAGAAAACCCGAAAGGTTCCCCTCACTCTTGGTGCGTGGAACATACTCACTCTATTAGATCGTGCTGAGGCTGACAGACCAGAGAGAAGAACTGCCCTAATTGCAAGAGAACTTGCTCGATATAAGGTAGAGATAGCAGGCCTAAGTGAAAATAGCTTGGCCGACGAGGGCCAGTTGACTGAAGTTGGAGCTGGCTATACTCTTTTCTGCAGTGGACGTGGCACCGATGAACGTCGTGAGTCTGGAGATGGTTTAGCTGTCCAGTCGAGTCTGATGAATAAGCTCTCCAGCGTAACAAAGGGAATTAATTACCGGCTAATAATGCTGAAGCTACCCTTACCTGGAAAAAAAGCAAACCACACTCACTAGTGTTTATGCTCCAACCATGAACAACTCGGAGGAAGCCAAAGACAAGTTCTACCAGGATCTGGAAGCTCTGATTGCTTCAGTACCAAAGTCAGACAAGCTGATCATTCTTGGCGATTTTAACGCCAGAGTTGACGCGTACCACATCTCATGGGAGGGAGTTACTGGTAGACATGGCATTGGCAACTGCAACAGCAAATATACATCTGCTCTTGAGGATGTGCGCAACATATGATCTCCTGATCATAAACACCGTCTTCCGTCTGCCCAACCCTAACAAAACAACTCGGATGCACCCACGGTCTAAGAAATTGGCATCTGATCGACTACATCTTAGTCCGTAGGAGTGACAGGCAGGATACCCGTGTGACCAAAGCCTTGTGCGGTGCTGACTGTTGGACCTATCTTAGAATTCAACCTCCCAGACGAACGTCCACAGGGAATTAAAGTCCCAAAGCACCTCAACGTCTCCAGGCTGAAGTCTGCAACACAAAGCAAGCTCTGTCTAAAGCTCTGACAAGCCAGCTGGAAACCAAAGAATCTGATACCAACGACGTAGAGCAATGCTGGGTGGCCTTCAAACAGCTGGTGTACTCTACTGCATCTGAAACCCTTGGTGTCACTGCGCGAAAGCACCAAGACTGGTTTGACGAGAACAATGAAGAAATACAGTCCCTGCTACAGAAGAAGCATCGTTTCCATCGTGCGTACAGCATAAACCCCAAGTTCGCTGCAAAGAAAGATGCCTTCAGCAGAGTCCGCCAAGCTGTGCAGAAGAAACTGCGCGAGATGCAGGACACATGGCTGAGCCGAAAGGCTGGTGATATTCAGTCCTTTCCCGACAGGCACGACATGAAGAATTTCTATGGTGCTCTTTGTGATGTTTATGGCCCAGCAACATCAGGCACAGACTCACTCTTGAGCTCCAATGGTAGCATAACCAAGAAGGAGAAGATACTGGATCGCTGGGAGGAACACTTTATAAGTGTCCTCAACAGACTCTCTTCCATCAACGATGAAGCGATCAACCGTATACCCCAAGTGGAGATCAACGAGAGATTGACTGACCCTCCAACAGTGCTGGAAACTCACAAGGCCAATGAGCTCCTGTCTAGTGGGAAAGCTCCAGGAGCATTTTCCATCTCAGCTGAGACCTACAAGTCTGGTGGGGCTAAGGTAGTGGAAAGACTAACAGAAATGTTTTGTGGAATGTGGAAGCAGAAACGCATACAACAGGCATTCAAAGATGCATCCATGATCTACATTACAAACGCAAAGGAAATCGCCAATCCTGCCACAATCATAGAGGAATCTCTCTACTCTGCATCGCAGGCAAGGTCCTCGCCAGGCTACTGCTGAACAGACTCACAGAGGACCTTGATCATGGCCTACTGCCAGAAAGTCAGTGTGGCTTCAGAAAGGAGAGAGGCAGCAAAGATCATGTTTTTGGCAGATGCAAGAAAAGTGTCAGGAACAAAATGTCCAGCTATACACCACTTTCGTGGACCTGACTTAAGCATTCGACACAGTCAGCCGGGAAGGCATTTGGAAGATCATTGCCAAATTTGGATGATGAGAAGACTTCATTGAAATCGTGAATCAATTTCATGATGGCATGCTTTCCAGAGTCCAGGACCAGGGTAACTTTTCCGAATCTTTTGCCGTTACGAATGGTGTGAAACAAGGATGCGTCTTAGCCCCCACAATCTTTACCCTCATGTTCTCCGCCATGCCAACGGATGCTTTCAAGAACATTGATGTGGGAGTCGGTCTCCGATACCGTCCGGATGGGAAGTTGTTCAACCTGAGAAGGCTTCAAGCCAAAACCAAAGTCCAAGTTGAGAAGATTCGCGACTTCCTGTTTGCAGATGACTGTGCCCTCAACACCAGCACGGAGGCAGGTATGCAACAGAGTATGAACCTCTTTTCCACAGCGTACACCAACTTCGGACTCACAATCTTCACCAGCAAGACAGAGATTCTGCATCAGCCAGCTCCTGGAAAAGATTACCTGGAACCATCCATCACTGTCAATGGCCAAAAGCTCAAAAATGTTGACAGGTTCACATACCTCGGCAGCACACTCTCACAAGCAGTTCACATAGGCGATGAGGTCAACACCAGGATTGCCAAAGCCCGCGTAGCATTTGGCAGGCTCCGCTCAAATATCTGGGATAGGAGAGGCATCAAGCTTGCCACCAAACTCAAAGTCTACGCAGCGGCTGTTCTCCCCACACTCCTCTATGCTAGCGAGACCTGGACTGTGTATAGCCGCCATGTTAAAAAGCTGAACCACTTCCACCTGAGCTCCCTGAGAAAACTGCTGCAGATCAGATGGCAGGACAAGGTACCGAACAGAGTGCTCACTCAGGCCGGCATGACAGGCATCCACACCATGCTGTACAAGGCACAACTCCGATGGTCTGGCCATTTTGTCCGCATGCTGAAAGAACGCCTACCCAAGAAGGTGTTCTATGGAGAGCTACAACAAGGCAACAGATCTCACGGTGGTCAAAAGAAGAGGTACAAGGACACTCTCAAGGCTTCGATGAAGAACTTTGGCATTGACCCTGACAGCAGGGAGAGTGTCGCTGCTGATCAATCTGCTTGGTGCAGTCAAGTCAATGCCGGTGCGGCAGCCTACGAGCAGAAAAGTCTGGTGGACGCAGCTGATAAACGTGCTCTACACAAATCCAGGAGAAGCAGTTCATCAACTCCCAGTCAGCAACCTGTACATCCATGTCGCCATTGCAACGGACTCTTCCGGGCCAGGATTGGACTGATCAGCCATCATCGGACCCATCCCGAGTGAATTCGATGACAACGAATGGTTCTCATCGACACCGATGGACGAACATCATTAAAGAAAATCAATAATCTATAAACCATGGCTCAGTTCAAAGAAGTAGTTGATCCAGCTTTTGACATGGGATCACCTTTGCTGGTGGATCTAAGCAAGACAGCCTTCAAGTATTACTCTATCGTTTCAGAGACTCTAATCAGTTAAAAATAGAATTGCAAGTGCAAGTCACCGTTTGTTTTTTGTTTTTTTTTTTCTTCCATTTGAGGCATTTCTGGAAGTGGAGGAAAACTGGTGCGCAAGAACAATGTAGATTGCAATGCTAACACCCTAGTGGGATTTGTTAAAAATGACATCATGGCGTTGTTCAACAGTGCACGTTACTCAATCGATGGAAAGGAAATCGAATTCATTCTGGACAATGTTGCCGTGACCACAAACGTTTCTCGGTCTCGCCCGATACAGCAATGATTACACGATAGCAAAATCGATCAAACATTGTGGTGGTGTGTTTATGAACTTGCAGCGATGTTGTCACGTGCATCATCACTCTGGATTCATCAACAGGCCCTGGCACTCACTGGGTCGCATACATGGTAACACTTCAACATAGTTTGTATCTTGACTCCAATGAACTTGCACAGCCAGTCGAAGTGGTTAATTATGTATCCATGTATGGTAAACAGCCTTTGTTTCAGTCTACGATGCCAATTCAAACAAGGATGAATGGTCCCATATGCGATCATCTTGTTGTTGAAACGTTGCGTGTATTGGAGCATTCACCGACCCCGGAAGCACTTATCAATTTCACATTAAAGTATGCATGATATTATGCAACCATATCTATCAACATTCACGGTCGTTACTCTGCTCGACGGCATGGTGCTGATGTGGATCTGAGCCTATTTATCACCAAAGCGCGAATTTGTCTGAGTTTACTAGTCGTGCTGTTGTTGGCGTCGATCCAGGTGATTTTTGTAGATCAAACTGGGAAACTGTAAACGTCAAACGTGGATATTAAAGAGAGTACTGACAAGTTGAATGGCTGAGTCGCAAAGAACCTGGCTGAAGTCACTGAAAATGGGGGAATCTGAGACAGTGGCGCGTCGGTTCTGTATGTCAAAGAATATGGTTGGTACTGGCAAGATTGCAACAATATGTAATTAATCAAAATCGGTAGCTTGCCCACACCACCACGCATAGTAACTTCATGGAACGCATATACGGGAATGCTAATCAAAACAGGAGAGGAAAACACTGACCTACTAACCTTTGGAAATGGTTGACTTGTTTTAAGATCCCTTGATGAAAATTTCTTTGATAGACCTAAACGTCAGATCTTAATGGTGTGCCACTTTGGATCATACTTGTTTGTCATAACTTAATGTAAAGTTGGGTGGGGTTGAATGGTAATTGTGATAAACAAACAGCAGCATCTTTGATTTTTTATGACGAATATCACGTATTGAAAAATCTGGTCATCATGTAGAATTTTTTAACATATACAGTATCATTATATACATGATGGGATCTGTCCACGATGATGATGTTGTGGTATCCACCGACGGTGTGTTGTATAAGCAGGCAGCGGATGATAACATTGATAACAATTTCGTTCCACTTGTCAACGAATATCTACTTCAAAGTGGTGTTACCAAACCCTCGTATGAACTGACATATCGTTTTGTTAAGGGTCATGTAGAAATTGCCATTGTGAATCACCCTGATGTACCACTGCCAAGTCGAGGCTTGGAATCATCGAACAGGCAAACACCCAACAGTTCTTTGTAGTATCAGATGCAAAACACTCCAGGATTGTTTCTATAACAGATAAGTGGTAATCTCTGCTGTATCCACCCCGGTTATATTCAACAACGAATATTTGACACCAACATTGATCCGGCTGAGACAAAAACGATCTCGACTGTTATTCAACAATGGCTCTCTTGTTCGAATAACAGTTATTGGGCAAAGACGATTGTTAAATATAAATGGTTCTGACTTCATCGGTGTGTTATTTTGTATGAGATTGGTGCCAAACGCAGTATGAGATTGGTGCCAAACGTACAATCCCCCGAAGATTTAAGTATTCCCGAGACAGAAATATTATTACTGCATGACAATTGTGCCAGCCCAAGAGGGTAACTGGCTAGAAATGCATGTGCGTATTGCGACTGCACGTGATGACGAGACCGGACAAACACTGCCTGTCGTACAGTTAAAATACGCGACTGTATTATTGAAAGAAGAACTATGAGGGACCCTCAGTCTTTCCGGCGTGAATGAAAATCGAAGCGGAATAACAGGAAATCGCCAAGTGAACTGCACTGATCGTGAAACACAAACGTGCGTGTTTGGTCGCAAATGCTATCTGTGGGCTTGCTTTGGCAGCAACTGTTGGTCTTGATGCGATTGAAATCACAACAACATGTACCGTTGTAGATGCACCAATCAGCATTGTTGCCGGAATTATATCGATAGTTAACAGTGTCTCTAGCGGCTCGAGAAAGTTAATTTCGATGCGATTGCTTTCACGAGTACGCGTCTATTCCAAATTTCTTGCGGCCACAAAAAGCAGTCTCAATAAATTGTACTCGGTAGCAATCGATTATAAAATAATCAGTGCGGCCGAGATTGAAACTGTCCTGGCGGATATGGAAAATTACAGAAAACTCAAGGCACAAATAAGAAACTATGCTGGTTGCTGATTTACATACAGCTTGTATGTATGTACTTATATGTATATGTATATATGTATATATTGACCGCTACCATAGCTGTGCCTGCCTGTCTGAGTGGTAGCAATATCACCACTCTTTCTGCAATAGTATCCTTTGGAGTATCAATGCAGACTAGGGTAGCACAAAAATGGTCTTTGAGTTTGTTCGTTAACCTGTGGTGACACGGACAGCCGCAAGAGAGTGTCCACCCCTATGAAAGACACACATGTATACTTACACCTCTAGTTACCCCTCGACAAATAAGTGATGAAATATCTATGGTCGCGTAGGGCATAGCTTGTCATGGGGGATAGAGGCAAGGAGGTGTGTTCGAGGACCCATAAGGTAGCGGATGGGGCAAAAACCGCATTTCAGTACAACTTGACGAAGTTTGACCTGATACTCTTCAGTTTGCATTGTTGGTCACACTACCCAGCTCTCACGGTCCTCATGTCCATAACATCAGGGCTTCCATGGTCACCTGGTACAAACAAATCCCTTTTTTCAGTGTAGTTATAAACAAAACCTCAATCATAATAAATGAAAATCACAAAATACTTTTTAAGAAATGAAAGGATACACACTTTCAACGCTTTTATTTTAATAACAGCCAAAGATCCTATAACTCCTGCAGGAACCTAGACAAAGCCAGATTCAGCAAACAAACAGCAATTGTCAACGCGATGCTTGTTTCTATCACGTGACTATCGAACTTAAAGTCAGTTATTTATTCCTTCGAGTTCCTTAGAATTTCAAAGATGCATCAGTTAAAATAATGAGCCGCATTGCACCAATGTTATTCATTACACAAAATATATGATATTCCATAGTCATGGTCACATCCTAGAGATCAAGGTTACTGTCCTTTTTTCTGCTGTCTTAGAACCAAAGACTTTTGGACCAGGATGTATACGCCTAGTCACCTTCCCTTTCAGTCCAGTACAAAGATGTGCAGCAATGTTTTTCAAAAAAGTGCATGCTGATACATTGTCTTTTTTCATCATAAAGTGAAGCGATTTCGACATTTCAGTCATGCCCTTAGATAAAACATTCTCCGACCAAAGGAAAGTCACGCAATGTTTATATTCTTTGGCTCTTAACATCCTGCGGATCCAACGAATGCATGTGTGATAACCCTTTGAAAAGGAAAATTTTGCACATTAAAATAATTCCACGGTGTTGAAACCTGTCAGATTAAAATTTAATGAAAGCAGGACATTACCCCCCTTTCAATTACAACCCCTGCCACTACCCCCTGCTATTACCCCCCCATCATTTACTCCCTCAGTCTATTACCCCCCGGTTTATTACCCCCTGCCATTACAGACGACGACGAATTTAATTGTTAATTGATATTATGTTGGTTTCACCGCAGTAAGATTCTATCCCGTCAATTTATGAGTACACAATCTGATAAAAGTTTTGGCTTCACATCATTAAAATGATTTTAGCAGTTTAATCTGTGCTCAATCTATACTATTGTGTTGGCTGCACCTCACTGAATCTAATTCGAACAGAAATGGTCTCTACGCGCATTTCTTGGCAATGGTTTCACCTCAAAATGATTTTATTCTGTGCTCAATCAATCGAACTAAAGCAAATACAACGCTGACGAAGAGAGACGATGAATTTAATTGTTAATTGATATTGTGTTGGCTTTACTGCAAAACGATTCTATCCCGTCAATTTAAGTATACACAAACACAATCTGATAAGAGTATTAGCTTCACATCAATAAAATGATTTTAGTAGTTTAAATATACTATTGTGTTGGCTTCACCTCATTGAATCTAAGCAGAAATGGTTTCTTCGCGCATGCCCCAGAAAAAGTATATAAATATAAACCCTATATATACGTTCTGAAAAATATAATATTACCAGAAATAATTTTAACATGGAGAAAGTTCTGAGTATACGTGTAAAGCAAAAAATTATACACAATGGATATGTCTATGTAAAGCAGAAAGATTTAGCGGCAGGTGTAATCAGTTACGAATGTGAAAAGCGACGAGGAAATGTAAACGGAGTATCTGAATGTAAAGCAAAGATCATGGTCAAAAATGATGTTGTAGTTGGATCTCTGCATGAACACACATGCACCAGATTCAGCACGATATGAAGTTCTGCAAGTTAGACAAAACATTACAAAAAGAGCAGTGGAAACAGAAGAAACACCTCAGCTCATTCTTGGCCGGGAAATGCTTAATCTAAGTGAAGGAGCATCAGTACAAATGGTTACTATACAACATCTTCGTCGTCAGGTTCGACGAAAGCGACAAGCTATTCATGCTCCGCAGCCTCTTCCAACTGATCGAGCAACCTTTGAAGTGCCAGATGAATACAAGAAACTTCCTAATGGTGAGAATTTCTTATTATTTGATAGCGGTGTAGGAGATATAAATAAAATTTTAATCTTTGGGACTGATGAAACGTCATCATTATTAGCACAGTCTCCTAATTGGTTCATGGATGGAACTTTTGCTATTGTGCCTGAGCTTTTCTTTCAATTATATACGGTGCATGCACTCATCAGTGGCGATCTCATTTCTTGCTCTGCTGCTTGCTCCCAAATAAAACTACGGAAACTTATGAACGTCTTTTCATGGAGATAAAGGCACTAATTCCCAATGCCCAGCCTGCAACAGTTATGATGGATTATGAAAAAGCAGCCATGAATTCTGTTGCAGAATGCTACGCAGGAATAGATATACAAGGATGTTTTTATCATTTTTCTCAGAGCATATACCGAAAAGTACAAGCTCTTGGATTTCAGGAAAGCTATCAAGATGATGCAGATTTTACAATGTTAGTTAGAATGGTAGCCGCTTTGGCTTTTGTGCCGCTTTCTTACACTGTGCAGGTTTTCGAAGAACTTCAAGAACTTACAGAAGACGACGAGATGAATCAATTGTTAGATTATTTTGAAGATAACTACATCGGCAGAAGACGTCGAAGCAGAGCTAATCCTTTCTTTGTTCCTCAAGTTTGGAGTGTACACAGCCGTTGTTCAAAATGAATTACCTCGTACTAACAAAAGCGTTGAAGGTTGGCATGGAAAAATGCAAGCTGCCGTTGCTGCTGACCATCCAGAAATTTGGCGCTTTTTGACAAGCCTTCAAAGACAGCAACCATTCCTGAACGTGATAAATTCTGAGCGACTTGGAGGACATTCAGCGGAACCAACTCGAAAGAAATATCGTGACTGCAATGCTCGGATTATCAGCATTGTTAATGACTTTGCTAATAGACAGCACTTTGAATACTTGCGAGGCATCGCACATAACATTCAGCTGTAATCATATCAATATAACATATTTTATGATACTATAACATTATGATATGATGAATTTCATATTGAATATTGGGACAAGTATATGTTTTCAAGGCTGAGATTAATCAACTAAAATAAAAATTTAAAAATAAATTATTGTGAAATTTATTTTAATTTATAATTTATTCGCTGGGTTATAACGATTATATGTTGTATATAGTAATAGACGGGGGGGGGGCGGTAACAGAACGAAGGGGGTAATAAACCGGGGTTAATAGACTGAAGGGGAAATGATGGGGGGGGTAATGGCAGTGGGGTAATTGACAGGGGGGTAATGTCCTAGACTCATATATAATATCATTACCAACATGACCAGTTTATGACCTAGGTGCGAAGCGCAATTGCTCGAGTTGCTAATCTGATCTATTATTATTATTATTATTATTATTATTATTATTATTATTATTATTATTATTATTATTATTATTGTTACTACTACTACTACTACTACTACTGCTACTACTACTACTACTACTACTCCTACTACTACTACTACTATCATAAGGGGATATAATTTAGGAGGATTAGGAACAAGCTGTCTTTCTTCTGTATTGACTATCTTCATAACTGTGCCCACTACAGTATCATGTTTGTTATAGGCACATGTGGATTGGGGGCTACAATTGTAAAATTATAAATTCACAAAAATAAAAAACAAAAACTGGTTTGTGATACAATGTTTTGATCGCCTGAATTTGCTGGATAAATACAAAGGATCCGTTTTCACCACATAAACATGGATATAATTTATACGCTCCTGTGTGATCTGGGTCATATGGTCGTCAACTTTTGTGACATATGGATAAGAACATCTGGAAACAGGCTTTATGTCGTCTTCTTATTGTGATTAGTTTTGTTTTATATATTTTGAAAATAAGAAAGTATTAACTGACACTGTTTTCAACAGTGGCACGGATCGTAATATAAATACTTATATCACCACCATCAGCAACTCAACAATTAAGAAAGCAAAAAGCCAACACTACGACGGATTCTACTACTATTAATAATAACAATACCTTGTAGAGACTTTAGTCATCAAACAAGCAAACGTTACAGAGAAATAAGATGAATAAATTGTATACATTTGTGTGAGTTCCAGGAGCAGATGACGTTTGTCGAATAGTGATAGTTTATCATGATATATTAAATAGAAATACGAGGATCATTCTTACATGTATTTCTCGATTTCATAATCCTGCCTTTCCTAATGATTGGCTTTACATAATGGATAAATATAATAAAATATAAATTGCGTAAATAAAACGAAACCGAAACTATGTATGCTTAGAGCTTAAAACATAGTTAAAAAGCTCCTCTTCTACGGGCCATATATAGAGACATTATATTCAGAATGATGTAAAGGAAAGTAAGTTTGTTTCAAAGATGTATTCCCTGTGAAATGCAAACACCAATCCAAGGTTTATGAACTATGATAGTGCAAAATATTTAAAGTTAGTTTTTGTCCGATAGCTCTAGTTTACAGTACAGTAATGTTGTATTAAAAACACAGAGTTCAATTACTTTAATCTCCAAACAAATATATTGATCATACGTTAATGATTCTAGAAAGGATTATTTAAAATGTAGTTTTGCTTTTGCATTAGTTCAAGCATTTGTAATTTTGTAGCTTTGTGTCATGAAATAATAAGAACGTATGGCTTACAATTAAAAAATACAATAGAATGTATGAACTAAAACACATGCATTTTCTAAGTGTGTGAACCAAACATTAAAGTTTTAACCTACCGAGGTTTTAGTGGTATTGATTTAGTGGCTAACGAGCGGTAGTCGCAATCGACGGTTCCTGGGTTCGAAACATGCCCAGATCAGCCCGG
>JAECUM010049985.1:0-38406 GCA_016617855.1 Megalonaias nervosa | reverse complement strand
GAAGATTGGCCATTGGAAATGCATTTTTTTATGAACCACGCTGCACTGTAACCTGTGTAACCAAGTTAAGGACATTGATGAAATGATGACCTTCACAGAATATAGAAGACCATCGCAAATATTATAGATTTTGATGAATATTGTAACCCCCCCAAAAAAAAATATGAAATAGTAGAAAAGCACAAATTTATCATGCAAAATCAAGAGTCGAGTGAATTTGTAGATAAATATGAGCCAGAACTCTGGATGAAAGCAATCAACCTGTATGACTTATTATTAAGTGATAGAATAGTATGCGGCGTACAGGCAACAAATCTGAGAGAAAGACTATTAAGATAGATCTCACCTTAGACAAATGCTTTTCAGTGTGCAGGCCAGAAGAATTCTCAAAACAGTGGAGCAAAGTAATTGAAAACAACCACACACAAATGGTACATTTGGCGGAGAAGAAAGAAAAGTGAACGATTGTGTTTCTCTTTACCCTCATTTGTGCTTCAGAGACCCCCAAATTTTTTATTTGACCTCCAGTTTTCATACCAGAAGTTGCTTTTTACTCAGTCTGATCTGCAGTTCTGACACCAAGGGGATCTTTTGCTTGATCTTTCGTCCCTAGTGGATAAACTGATAATACAAAGAAGAAAATACATATGGGGAATGCAGTGCACATGACAAAATGTAAACAAAATGAGCATTAAGCAGGTACCAGTAAGCAAGTACTGAAGTCACTGACATGACCCAGGACCAAGAAATTGTTCACCTATTGAAAAAAAAATTCTTTTGTAAAAAGTGAAACAAGTTTGTGATTATATACCACAGAAAGAAAGGATGAAAACTAAGAAAAGTCAGCCAGAATAAAGTCCGTGAACTTGTTGAGAACAAATAATATTAGACATCTAAGCAACAATGAAAAAATGATAATAATAAATAATATAAAAAGAACATAACAAAAATTCCTGATAGTGGCACCACTGGTAATATTATCAATGAAAGAGAATGGGAAGATTTATCCCAGCACCAGACAGAAGAAACAAATCAAGTTCTCACCATGTGCAACAAGACTACAGTCAAACCTGTAGGAAAATGCAAGCTTGAGATAACAAACCTAAAGAATGCAAGAAAATGTACAGCAAACTTTGTAATCCTAAACAGTAACGAAGCAACACTGATATTTGGGAATAGTATTACAAATGGGCCGGTTTCAAGTGACGTGCGAGAACATTACAGTGGTAAAGAAAGGAAAAGAACTGACGTGCAAGATTTACAAGAATGGGCAGATTTGTTTGTATCATGTATGGGCATGCTTAAAGGGAAATGTCAGCTCAAGATAGTGTCACACCCCAAGTACATCTGCCAAGAAAAATACCAGTAGCCGTTAAAGAAGGACTGAAAACAGCCTGAGAGACTTGAAAAATAGTTGTTGCTCCTGTTACTCAAGCAACACAGTGGGTATCAAGTATGGTTTATATTGTAAAATCAATCAAGCACAGGATCAGTATCATCCCATTTAAACGAAGCTCTAATAGTTGTTATCCATGACCTAAGATAAATGACATGTACCAGGTTTGGGCAGTGCAAAAGGATTTAGCAAAGTGGATGCTGGAATTCGCTTCTCTCATATTGGAGGAAGAAAACTCACTTGTGACCACTTTCAGCTTGCCATATGGATGATATCAGTGTTTATGCAGCCTTTTAGGTTAAAAACCTTGCCAACAAAATGAAGTAGTGGAGGGTATGCCAGGAGCGTGCAGCACAGTCAATGATATCCTTCTTGATAGAGAAGGGAATAAAAAGGAAGAGGCAGTCAGAGACCATGATGAGAAAATTCAGATATTTGATGGAAATATACACAGAAATTTGTGGTGGAACAAAGACAAAATGGAGCTAAAAGTGATAGAAGTTAAGTTTGATGGACACCTACTTACAGCACAAGGATTCCAACTTGACCCAGACAAGGTGAAAGCTGTCATAGAAATGCAGAATATGACAGATGCTAGTGGAGTCAGAAGAGCCCTTGTAAGCAGGTTCCTGTCAGAACAAATAAAAAAAACCCCTAAGCCATTGAGAAAACTGACAGAAACTCTTGATTCAACAGTTGAAAAAATCAAAGGACAGAATACATCAGAACCAGTTCTGAAATATTAAAACACTGAAAGGATCTACAGTGAGTCCCTCAGACTGGAATACGAGGAGTCATTATGAACAACAGATGAAATTCTTTAAAGGCTACAAAATGTAATTCAGAAGAGATGGGCAGAAAACTGAGTAAGTTAGTAATTAAACCTTGTGATAAAACATCTACTGTGATGGCCATTGGAAGAGGGAGTCTCAGAAATATGTAGAGTCATATGCATACTGAAGTTAATCCATTCATATGTGAAGTTCCTCATTTAATGTTTAGTGACTCTCTGAAGATGCTCAGAAGGATAAATACTAGAGAAAAGCCATTCAAATGTGAAGTGTGACATAAAATTCTTCAAGATTCAAGTAGTTTAAAGAAGAACATACTGGTACATACTGGAGAAAAACCATTCAAATGCAAGATTTGTAATGTATTACGTCATACCGGTTGTGATTTGAAAATGCATGTGAAAGTACATACTGGAGAAAACCATTTTAATGTGAACTGTATAATTAACTTTTCGAGTGTGATGAAGAAGCACATACTGGATAAAAAACAATTTTGACATCTTTTATATACTGCTTACTTACTATGGCCATTTGTGTAACATAATTGACAGTTCATTTTATTGTTTTGATTTTGTTTCCTTCATTATATATGAACTGGATTGATGTAACCTTTCTAGAACATTTATATATAGAAATTTAGCTTGCTGTCTTTCATCAGTCATGTGACAGTAAAGAAGGGTCTGTTCTAGCCGTATGGTAACTATTCATTAAATGAAGGTGTCAGCAGTGAAGTGTGCTAAACATTTACAAAGTCAGCAAGTACAGAAAACATTTATTGAAATCACTTTCAAAAGCAAATTTAAAGGAAAATGCATTTTATTTTAATGGCTTTGACAAACTGCTTTAAGGGCAATTTGATTCACGATGGAAGACATTAAAAAGCATGATAAAATGACCCTTGATTACAAACATGTAGCAGATGCATGGAAGAGGTGGAAAGACAAATGTACATTATATCAAGACCTAGTAATGGATGGAAAAGCAAATATAAAAGTCAAGGTGTTTATTTATCTTATTGGCAACAAAGGTAGAGGCATTTAGAAACGTAAAAATTTTTCATGAGAAATTGAGAGCCAAATGAATCCAATGATAAATGTGACTGACTGTAGAATTCTAGAATCAACTGGCAAGTTTAATAATATGTGGCATACAAGCAACACCTGAGAGAAAGAGAGGCAGATCTCACCGTAGACAAATGCATTTCAAAATGCAGAGCAGAAGAACTCTAAAAAGAAGCAAAGCAATTTAAAACAACCATGAACTGCATTTGGCAAAGAAAGAAGTTGACTGATAAAAAGAAGTATGGAAGGGAGGGCAGTGGACACAAGACAATAGTGGAACAAACCAAGCATTAAACAGCCATAAGTATGCAGATATTGCAATTACCAACATGACCCAGGACCAAAAAATTGTCCAGCTATAGAAAAACAATTCAGTTATGATATAAAGCTGTACTACACCATTTTGAGATAGCTGATAGTTTGCCACAGAAAGAAAGCCAGAAAACCAGTCTCACTTGTACAACATGACTAAAGTCAAACTAGTAAGAAAATGCAAGCTTAAGATGACAAACTCATAAAAAACAGAAAAAATCATGGAGCAGACTTTGTAGACTGGAATGGTGATGAAGTCAGTACCCTTACATATGACATGTACTGCATGTACATTCATCACACAGTGGAAATGAATAAAGTCATTTCAGAAACACTTTACTTGCAGAAAGTATCAACAGAAGGAAACTTTGATACATCATAAAGTACCTGACTGACCAAAGTTGAAATTGATCCTTTCCGTTTTGAAACTTGCAACTGCTTGATCACATTAGACTGCTTTTGGAATTGATTTTTCTGGAAGACACCCAGTCCAAGAGAGTTATACAGAAGTCAAAATAACAGTTTCCAGAGTATGGAATCCCTGATGAGTGCATTTCAGACAATAGATCAGTTTTCATCAGAAGAACTTCACTGAAGATTGGAATTTTAAACATGTGATGTTATCACCTGATTATCTGCAGTCCAGTGGCAAAGTAGAACATTAAAGCAGTCAATACAGTTATCATCTGACCCTTCCAGTGAATGGAATAACCAAGACAGTATTAACTATCCATAAACAAGTATTAAAACCACAAGTAATACATGGAGAGAAAACCTTTTGAGGGATTAAAGAAAACAGTGGAAGTCAAGCTACATATTACAAAGGATATTCTGGAGCTGTTGGAAAGAGAGAAAGAAGGTAACTGTAAGAAAGTGATATTTATGGACTGCGGTAATTGGCCAATGAAAGAACTGTGCATTTAAGTTTATTGCCATGAGAAAGGATGCTCTCTTGTGCGCCAAGTGACAATAAAGAAATGCCTGTTCTATTTGTGTTAATTCATAATTTAACAAAAATGAAATGATTTGAAGAGACATATGCAAGTACATACTAAAGAAGAAGCATTCCAGTGTGAAGTTGGTATTAAACTGTTCCGTTACAGCAACATGAGAGGGTGCATATGGGAAAAAACCATTTGATGTGAAATCTAATTTTTTTTGTGAGAAGGTTACTTTAAAGAGGCACATGAGGACACAGTGGAGGAAAGCCTTTCAAATGTGAAATTTTCAATAAATTGTTCATGACTAACGGCCATTTCAAGACACACAACACATACTGGAGAAAAACTATTCAAATATCAAGTTTGCAGTATACTGTTCAGTACCAAAGCTAATTTAAGATGCACACAAGAAGTAATACTTCTGAAAAATCATTCAGATGTGAAATTTGTAATAAAATGTTTAATGACTAAGGATTTAAACAGGCACTAGGGAAGAAAACCTTAAAAATGTAAAGTTGAGGATACCTTTGATGACTACGGTCAATTGAAAAGACACATGGCAGAACACTGAATGATGATTGATTGGAAGGTTTATGTATGTCAAAATCCTTTTATCCTTTTCCCATCCATTCCAGTGATTGCCTCCATTTCTCACCATTTAAATGTGAGGTTTGTGATCTGTTTAGTGATGATGTTGATTTGAAGAAATGTGTCAGTACATAGATTGATTGCACAGTTTGAAGATATTAGAATCCATTTTACCAACCATTCCAGTGAATTAAAATTTATTCTCGTTGACAGTTATTCCATGTTCCTTATGTTGGTATACAAGTGGTGGTTGACTGAGATTCTGAATGTTGTATCCATAGACACCATTATTATGGGATTCAAGTCCTGCATAAGATGTAAACTGTGATGTCTTTTATTGTCATGGGACTTGAGAAACCTCTACAGATCTTGTATATCGTATCAACATGTCCTTTTGAATCGATACAACTATCAGCTCATCCAGTTCCATTTGACACTGCAAACACTTATTAAAACCACATTAGATAGAGAAAAAAACTTTAGATAGATTCAAGACAAAAGAGGAAAACAAGCTATTTATTACAGTCAGCTACAAAGGATATTTTGGAGTGCAGAAAGAAGTTGAGGATAGCCCTGTCAAAAAGGAAGTAACTGGAAGAAAGCGATATTTACAGACCAAACAAATCGCTTAGTGAAAGTGTTGGGCAGTATGTTGAATTGTTCTGTCAGATTGAAAAATAAGCCATGGAGGTTGTGATTCTGTGAAGAACTTGAGGGAAGGTCATTTTTTTTTTTTTTATGCCTAGGTCAACAGACAGTACAACAATGCAAACTGTGCATAAAGTTTATTGCCATCGGAAACAGTGAAGTTGAAAGTATGTCGCATTGTTGGTGTTGAGACAGCTTTTAATTTTGTCTGAAAAGTTCTAGTCAAATTAATTTTTTAGTTCTAGTCAAATTAATTAATTAGAATTCTAGAATGAACTGGCAAGTTTATTAATGTGCATGGCAAATTAAGTGATATAATAATATGTGGCATACAGGCAACACCTGAGAGAAAGATTATCAAGAGAGGCAGATCTCACCGTAGACAAATGCATTTCAAAATGCAGAGCAGAAGAACTTTGAAAAGAAGCAAAGCAATTTAAAACAACCATGAACTGCATTTGGCAAAGAAAGAAGTTGACTGATAAAAAGAAGTATGGAAGGGAGGGCAGTGGACACAAGATATTAGTGGAACAAACCAAGCATTAAACAGCCATAAGTATGCAGATATTGCAATTACCAACATGACCCAGGACCAAAAAATTGTCCAGCTATAGAAAAACAATTCAGTTATGGTATAAAGCTGTACTACACCATTTTGAGATAGCTGATAGTTTGCCATAGAAAGAAAGCCGGAAAACCAATCTCACTTGTACAACATGACTAAAGTCAGACTAGAAAGAAAATGCAAGCTTAAGATGACAAACATAAAGAACAGAAAAGATCATGGAGCAGACTTTGTAGACTGGAATGGTGATGAAGTCAATACCGATAATTGGAAATAAAGCAGCATGCGAATAGGACCTGTTTCAAATGAAGTATGAGAACATTATGATGGAAAAAAGAGGAAAAGAACTGATGCACAAATCCATTTTTCAAGGATCTGCAAGATTTGTTTAAAGGTATGGGCATGTTGTAAGGGAAACTTGACCTTCACAGTGGTTCCCATACTTTTTGTATCCCATAGTATTTTTTGAAAGGGTTTTTCAGGACTTTAAGGGGTTTTATTCACGATGCATTTACTTAAACTTAAGTACAAAGAAAAAAGTAGAAAAATAATTGAAGACAAGCGAATAAAATTTGATACTTAAGTTTTTTTGTAAGCATTTGTTCAGTTATACTCTAATATGCAAATGGCAATTACGCCAGATAGGCTTAATCTAATTTGACATAACAGAGGAAAAGGAATGAAAAATAATAAATATCAAGTATTTTTAAAAAAGAGAAACAGAATGACTCAAGTTTGATACTGTGACAGAAAATGTAGAAAGTTTTAAACATTTCAATTCAAGTAAAATCTTAATTTTTGGCATCATAAGAAAGTACTGTAAAGAATTACATTCCATGTGAATAGCAACTTTAACTGTTGGGAAAAATAGTGTATTAAACATTAAAGTAAATTTGTTGATCTCTTTCTTTGGTTCATAGAATGTTTAAATGCATTCGCAGATCAAGTGTCAGAAATTTGCTTAGCTGATTTTATTGTCATTTTCATGGCACATTTCACAACTTGCATTCTGTTTCTGGGCTTTGATTGTAACCCTTTTTTGCTGGCTACAACCTCTTTCACAAGGGACACCTGTCAAAGGTCGTCATCATGTTTGCAAAATTGGGTGAAAAAATGTTTTTAAAAATGCCTTAAAAACTGAAGGAAACCTAAAGGAAAAACCCCTAAATATTTGAAAAACAGATGATCTACTCCAGCCCCAAAGAAATTTTTTTTTTTTCACACACACACTTTTTCGTCAGTTTTTGAGAAAGCCAGTGAATTTTGCAAGGCAGCGTGCAAGGAAACATTTTAGTGGAAATTTCTTTGGACTTAAGGCTATCTGTTTTTTAATTATTTATTTTCACTATCTTTATTTTCATTATATTTAGAAACAAACTCCAAATATATTTTCCAATGAATAGAATAACCAAGACAGTAGTAACTATCCATAAACACTTACTAAAACCACAGTAGAGAAAACAACCCCTAGAGT
Organism: Megalonaias nervosa; assembly: GCA_016617855.1. NCBI lineage: Eukaryota > Metazoa > Mollusca > Bivalvia > Unionida > Unionidae > Megalonaias > Megalonaias nervosa. Next base: position 30,630 of record JAECUM010049985.1, on the reverse strand, counting down.
GATTAAAGAAAACTAGAAGACACACTACATATTATAAAGGATATTCTGGAGCTTAAAAAGAAGTTGTAAAGAAAAACTGTAAGAAAGCAGTATTTATGAACCAAACAAATGAAAGTGTTGCAACAGTTGGGCAGAATGGTGAATCATTCCGTCAGATTAAAAATTAAGCTGTGGAGGTTGTGATTCATATAGGATTCTTACAAACAGGCAATACTTCAAAGAACTTGAGTGATGGTGTGAATTTTTTTAATAATGTTTATACCTAGGTTGGGGGACAATACAACAATGTAAACTGCATAAAGTTTGTTGCTATGAGATATGAGGTTGAAAGTATGTTGCATAGTCTGTGTTGAGACAGCTTTAACATGTCTGAAAAGTTCTGGTCAAGTTAAATTTTCTTTTCCTTTGCTAAAGAAAAGAGGATGTACCATTCTGTGAATCAACAGTTCTTCTCAGTGCTTTGATTTTATTTCATTCATTGTATATGTGTAGGATTGATGTGACCATTGTAGAAAATCGATATCTAGAAGGAAATGTCGCACTCTTGTTAGCCATAAGTCATTAAAGGAGAGTCTGTTGTTGTTGTATCAGTTAAGGATTTAACAAGATGAAAGAATCTGAAGATACATCTGTGAGTATATACTAAATAAAGAAAAAGCATCCTAGTGTGAAGTTTGTAATGTTCTGTTACGGCAACATACAAGAGTGCATGCTGGAGAAAAGCCATTCAGATGTGAAATTATTTTTTAGTGAGAAAGATAATTTTAAGAGGCATATAAGGACACATAGTGGAGAAGAACCTTTGAAACATGAAATTTGCAATGTGTTGTTAAGCACTAAAGGCCATTTGAAGACACGTAACATGTACTGTAGAAAAACCTTTCAAACGTGAAGTTCATAATGTACTGTTCGACACAAAAGGTCATTTGAAGATGCACATGAGAAATCATACTGGTGAACAAACGTTTGAATATGAAATTTGTAACAAAATGTTTAGTGACAATAATAAATTAAACAGGCACCTGATACATACTGGAGAAAAACCACTCAAATGTGACGTTTCTGTATCTTTGATGATTGGTCATTTGAAGAGACACGTGGCAGTACACCGATACATAGATTGATTGGAAGGTTTGTATATATCAAAATCCTTTAATCCATTTTCCCATCCATTCCAGTGATTGCCTCCATGTCACACCATTCAAATGTGATGTTTTGGGATCTATTTATAGACCATGTTGATTAGAAGAAATGTGTGCCAGTACATAGATTGATTGGACGGTTTGTAGATATTAGAATCCTTGTATCCTTTTCATCATCCATTCCAGTGATTGCCTCCGTTTCATATCTTGTGATCTGTTGATGAATACAGGAATGGTATCCAGGGTTGCACAGGAAATTCCTTATCGTCTACAATTATTTCAAGTTCCTTATGTTTGTATATTGATGGTGGTTGACAGAGATTCAGTAAATTGCATCCATACACACCATTACAGTTGAAGCCAAGATATTGCACGAGATGTAAATGATGTTGTCTTTTGTTGTCAAATGACTCAAGAACCCTTTACAGATCTTGTGTATATTATCTAGATATCCGTCTTGAATTGATACAACTACCAACTCATCGTGTTCCCTTTGACACTACAGACAATGTTTTCAAAGAATGTAGCACCACATTAACATTTTGTTAAATGCTGGGTGTAAATTACAAATGTTCAAATGGTATACTTGACATCAGAGGTGAACCAAATGTGCAGGATGGTGTCACAGTGACAGTTGTTGTATCGGCTACCCTTACATATGACAGGTACTACATGTACATTCATCACACAGTGGAAATGAATGAAGTCATTTCAGAAACACTTTATTTGCAGAAAGTACTGGAGAAAAACTATTCAAATATCAAGTGTGCAATATACTGTTCAGTACCAAAGCTAATTTAAGATTGCACACAAGAAGTAGTACTTCTGAAAAGTCATTCAGATGTGAAATTTGTAATAAAATGTTTAATGACTAAGGATTTAAATGACTAAGGATTTAAACAGGCACTAGGGAAGAAAACCATAAAAATGTAAAGTTGAGGATACCTTTGATGACTACGGTCAATTGAAAAGACACATGGCAGAACAATGAGTGATGATCGATTGGAAGGTTTGTGTATGTCAAAAGTCCTTTTATCCTTTTTCCCATCCATTCCAGTGATTGCTTCCATTTCTCACCATTTAAATGTGAGGTTTGTGATCTATTTAGTGACAATGTTGATTTGAAGAAATGTGTCAATACATAGATTGATTGGACAGTTTGAAGATATTAGAATCCTTTTTACCATCCATTCCAGTGATTGCCTGTGTTACCTACCTAAGAATCTGTAGTATGATGAATACAGGAATGGTATCCAGGGATGCACAGGAATTAAAATTTATTCTCGTTGACAGTTAGTTCATGTTCCTTATCTTGGTATACAAGTGGTGATTGAGATTCTGAATGTTGTATCCATAGACGCCATTATCATGGGATTGTATATCGTATCAACATGTCCTTTTGAATCGATACAGCTATCAGCTCATCCAGTTCCATTTGACACTGCAAACACTCATTAAATCCACAGTAGATAGAGAAAAAAACTTTAGATAGATTAAAGAAAAAAACAGGAAAACAAGCTATTTATTACCGTCAGCTACAAAGGATATTTTGGAGTGCAGAAAGAAGTTGAGGATAGCCCTGTAAAAAAAAGGAAGTAACTGGAAGAAAGCGATATTTACAGACCAAACAAATCGCTTAATGAAAGTGTTGGGCAGTATGTTGAATTGTTCTGTCAGATTGAGAAATAAGCCATGGAGGTTGTGATTCTGTGAAAACTTGAGTGAAGGTCATTTTTTTAATATTTTTATGCCTAGGTCAACAGACAGTACAACAATGCAAACTGTGCATAAAGTTTATTGCCATGGGAAACAGTGAAGTTGAAAGTATGTCTCATAGTTGGTGTCGAGACAGCTTTTAATTTGTCTGAAAAGTTCTAGTCAGATTAATTTTTTTTTCCTTTGCTAAGGAAAAGAGGAAGTAAAATTCTGTGAATTAACAGTTTTTCTCAATGGTTGGATTTTGTTTCATTCATTACACATGTGTAGGACTGACCATTCTAGAAATTTTACATACAGAAGGACATCTCACTCGCACTCTTGTCGGCCAAATGACAATAAAGAAGTGTATGTGTTAGTTGTGTTAATTCATAATTGAACAAAGATGAAACAATTTGAAGAGTAAAATCATCCCAGTGTGAAGTTTTTAATAAAGTATTCTGTAAAGCAACATACTGGAGAAAAACCATTCAGATGTGAAATATATTTTTAAAAAATTATGTTAATGGTAATTTCAAGAGGCACATGAGGTCATATAGTGGAGACAAATCTTTCAAACATGAAATTTGCAATACGTTGTTCAGCACTATTCACCATTTGAAGATGTTCAACACATACTGTAAATGTGATGTTTGCAATATACTATTTGATAACAAAAGGTCATTTGAAGAGAAATCACACTGAAAAACCAAATATGAAGTTTCCAATAAAATGGTCAGTGACAGTAATAATTTAAACAGGCACCTGATGATGCGTACTGAAGAAAAATCACTCAAATGAGAAGTTTGTGATGTCTTTCGTGAGTGATAATTTGAAGAGACACATTGTAGAATGCGGCTTGGATGGTTTGTAGATGTTGGAATCCTTGTATCCTTTTCATCATCCATTCCAGTGATTGCCTCTGTTTCATATCTAGTGATCTGTTGATGAGTATAGGAATGGTATCCAGAGCAGCACAGGAATTAAAATTCATTGTCATCTACAGTTATTCTACATTCCTTATGTTTGTATGTGAATGATGTTTGACTGTGATTCAGAATATAATATTCATACACACCATTAGTAGTGGAGCCAAGTCATGCGCAAGATGTACATCATGATGTCTTTTATTGTCAAGTGACTCGAGAGCCCTTCACAGATCTTGTGTGTCGAATCAACATGTCTGTTTTGAATCGATATAGCTATCAACTCATCCTTTTCCCTTTGACACTACAGACAACAACTTTATCAAATAATCTAGCAGCACCATCATATTCATGAAATATCAGGTGTAGATTAAATACCCTGTCCCTTGTGATGACAGCTGACTTCTGATGATGCGAGTTCTATCATACTGTTGTCCAAAGTCACACAGATTTCCATGGCATTCGTACAGACATGCAGGTTACAAACTCATTGTGTTCATTTGACACTACAGTCAGCAACTCAGTCCAAAAACACATACATTACTTTCACTGAATGATCAAGTCCACAAATTCTGCAATGGGCATGATGATGAACTTGGAGTGCTGTGTTAAATCGCTCTCCGATTCTTCTCAGATTTGTTAAGCACTGTTGAATTGTCCTTTGTGTAATCTAACTTTTTTTTGAAGCTTAAAAAGATCCATCTGCTCTAATATTTTTCAGTTACACATTCACAAGTCACACCACTAATGCACATTTCGCATAGCATTTTGTGTCATAATCTTTATAATTACTAGTGATACCTGATTTAATGTATATGTGAGGTAATGTTTAAGAAACCAGTTTGTTTTCTTGAAAATGTGTCATATGCAGCCCTATAAATAGAAAATGAGGAAACCATATGTAGGTACAAGTGTACTCCTAATGACGCTCTTATGCAGCAGTCTTCTGTTGAATAGGATAGTTTCAGATTTCTAGGAGTAGGATTAAAGAGATGATGATCAAAAATTACATACTCTTAATTTTATTGCTTCATTTTTATTTTATATTGTTATGTACCAGAAAGTGTACTCATTATACAGGCGAGTATAAAGCTTAATTAGGTGAAATAAATCATAAATGGTTGTCATGTATGTACATGAGTTGTTTGTATAGAGTAGTGCAGCATCAGTAGAGACTTTTTAAAAGAGTGCAGTAAAGAATGTTGCCTCGTAGATACGAGTCAGACAGTTTGTTTTTCACTTTTTGGGAAATGGACTTAAAAGGCGAATGTTCCATTTGACTGGTGATACCAGAGTATCAGTACATAAAGCTTGTGTGAATTTGTCTTAACAATTATTAACTCGTTAACCCCTGGCGCCGCATTTATGTGGCAGGAGGTGGTAGCCTATTTCTGAGCTCTGTAGCATCAAGGTCATGTATGACACACTAAAGTGGGTGGTATTATAGAAAGGTAGACACATGTAGCTTTACGATGATAACAGATAATATGGATGTTCTTGTTTAACTAGAAAAAACAGGGAAAAACGTCATTTTTTGGACCCGAGTTTTTTCCACCCGAAATTCGCCCGAGGTTGGAATCCGATTTTATGTCTGGATTTTAGACTTTTTGGCCTCAGACCTAAGACAGACCGGTCTGTACTGCACACAGATAGGCAAACCTTTGCAAAAGTAGGATAAGATGGACCTTTGGAATAAAGAGTGGTCTCGACACGAAAATGATGGATACGTTAACCCTTTCCCTCATAGAGTGTATGGCTTTTTAGCTGTTTGATACACATGTAGCAAAGTTACCCAGTCTAGTACACTATAAATAGAACACCTTTTACTTATTCTACTCCATACGCATAGGCCTGTTAAGCAGTGAAGTGTATGTTACATTTAACAGCAATTTTAACCATTTTACGTTTTTGGTACACATATATTATGTATGGAAAGAGTTAAGAGTAAAATACGGTCGTTATAGCTGTATAATTATTTTTCACAGAAGAATATTTATGTGCTTTAAAATCTTGAGAGAACTTGTTCACCGTCAAGTCAGTGAAGCCATGTGACCAACCATAGCTGCCATTTCTCATACTCGAAATTTACAAGTTCTTTGTCTGCGTCTACATCACTAAATCAGCTGAATTTGATAATTTATTAAAAACTGATGGCTTCCTACATCAGTATCAGAGCCTTTACCTAAGTTATTGAAGCTTTCATACTTGTGATTCTAATCATGAAAACTCGAGTAAGTACTGAACGAAATACGCGACGGCCATTTTGGAGAGTGGAGAATATGACCTAGTTACTTTAAGTAGCAGATTATGACCAGAGCATAAACAGTGACCACATGATCTGACGTAATGGTCATTCACACCAATGAATAGGGGGTTTTCCCCGAAGGTGGCGCTACGAAAACCCACTCAAAATGGCTGATGTTTACAGCCGGCGTCAAAAAAGGCGCTTCCATGAGAATGGTGTAGAGGCATCAAAAGACGATTATATGCGAATCGGGTAGAAGCGTCCAAAGGCACTTCAATGCGAATGGAATATAGGCATCCAAAGGCACTTGTATGAGGTAAAGGGTTAGGCAAAAAAAAAAGAAAAGAAAAGAACTGCAACTTTTACCCTTCTGCTCATGCACAGGCGAAATAGCCAATGAAAAACGATGTTACTAACACAACTAGGCATTATGTTAACCTAAAATCTCTTGGAGGTCGATGTATTAGGATGTATTCAGAAATAGCCCCCAAAATGTGTTTCCTACTCGCATTTCAGGCAAAAATGACAAAAACCTCCAGGGGTTAATGTGTTAAGATCTGTAGTCTTAAGCTATATGATTTTAGGCACCAAACATGTATTTAGGTACTCGATGTACCATACATGTATTTAGATACACTATGTACCGTACATCTATTTAGGTACTCTGTGTAACGTACATCTATTTAGAGACTTTGTGTACTGTACACCTATTTAGAGACTTGATGTACCATACATGTATTTAAACACTCTATGTACCATACATGTATTTATTTACTGTAGTCTTAAGGCATTGAACATGGTTTATTAAGTAACATTTTGACAATTTATTTTTGGGCACATCAGCTGCTTGGTATAATTTTTCGTACATTACTTCTTTGTTTCTTGTAATTGATGTACGTGTATATATATGGTAGATTGTAATGCAAGGAGTTTAGTTGGGTTAGTTTCTTTGGTGGGAATGGAGATGTTATTTTATCTTTCAGAGAAAATTTATGATATTCTTGGGATTGAAACTTATTGCTGACAGTTTACCGTATTTACAGTATGTTTTCGGACATGGTTTGTTTTCAGACAGTTTTTTGGGGGCAAATATAATTAAACGCCTTGTAATTTTCGGACGTTGCTCCGCTATAATTTTTTCTACAACTTATATTTTTGGACACAATCTAAGAAGGTCTGCTGTGTCGTTTTAAAGTAAAACTCACAGCGTGTTTGCTGTTAATTTAACTGATACAAAGTTGGCTTCATTTGGTTTCCAGTTATTTAATATGATCATGAACTTCAATGAGCTAATGTAATTTAAAATTCCTAATCATATGTATGTATGAATGAATGAATGCACATAGATTGATAGATAAACATTTTTATATTAAGCCATACACAATATATAACAATATCAAAGAATGAAGAGAAATATGATTTAATGCTGTAATATATTTAAATATATTATTCAATTTCAGGTAGCTTGTCCATAGCCTCTTTTAGGTTCTTGGGCAAAAAGCCCTCAAATTCTTTATCACTATCATCATCCATATCATTTAATTGTTCGGCATTTCTGATCAGTGCATTTTCACTTCCGCTCAGATTGACACTGATAATGCACACCTTGAAAGATTTCATTATCATTGTGCGCTTTTCCTTCAGTGTGTCCATGGCATTTACAACTTGGTCCAGTACAGTCTGTCTGATGGCTGTTTTGATCCATCCATTGCTGCTTTCATCAGATGATTTTAATGCATTTGTAGCATCCCTGATTTATTCCATCTATTTGCGGCACAGGTAGCTCTTAACAGGTTTATTGATGCTCACATCAAGAGGTTGCAGCTTGGGTGTGCAGCCTCCAGGTATTTTTGCTGGCACGATATTTCCGTGCCGCAGCTGTTTCTTCACGTCATCAGTGATGTGAGTCCAGAACGAGACCATAACTAACAGTGATCACTCTCTTCTGATGAACAGCAAATAAATTTCTTCAATCCATCGCAGCATTAGTGTTTTGTCCATCTGCTTTCTCTTGAGCTGCGATAATCCACCCTTTTGGTGCCTTCAGATCTAGATATCTCTTTCCCTTGAAAATAATCATTGGCGGTAAGACGTCGCCAGAACTTGCAATGGCAAAAACAACAGTAGCGTGTCTCTTCTTCAGTCCAGTTGTATGAATCAGACTGATTTTCATTCCTACTTTGTCCACCGTTTTCCCTGGCACAAGATCAGAGTACATCGGTGTCTCATTTATGTTAATAATAAACTTGTTGTCAAACTTGTCTTCATGTCTATCCATCACAAACATATGGAATGAAGCAAGCTTTTCTTCCAAATCCTTGGGTAAACATTGGGCAAGAGAGGTCCTGCTTGTGAGCACAAACCCATGTCTTTTCATGAAACCTTCTCCCCAAGAACGACAGGCATGGAATTTGCTCTCCAGAAATTCTGTTGAGACGAGCTCCTTGGCATATATACATATTCCCTTAACACTGACTGTAATTTTTAAGCCACGCTGAGTGAGCAATCTTGTCATCTATAAAGGGTTTCACGGTTGCATTGGAGTTGCTGATTGTAGCACTTAAAATTACCTTCCTTAGCTCCAATGCGCATGCCCACAAAAAATGCCCAGTTCCGGATAGTTCAGAATTTCGCACCGTTTTACGCTTGGTTTCAAAATTTGTGCTGCACTAACAACACTCCAGCCATCACTTGTACAGGACTGGCTTGCATCCATGCAAACTTGTGCAAAGAACAGTTTATTCTGCATAAAAATGAAAAAAAAAATCTTTTTTTCATTTGTTTTGACAGTATTATTAATAAACACTTAATTACTGTAAATCTGAGCAGAAAATGTGAGTCTTGTCATTATAATCAGTGAAAGTAATATTTTGAAATTGATTAAAGATTCAAGATAAACAACAACTCACTATTTTACCTGAAATCAGCATAAGGTAACCCAAACCCAGCAAACGATTTGTTGGACCCTGTTATGTGTGCATTTTGGATATCAAAGTAGCATCATTTTTTTGGGATATAAATATTAAACATGAATGCAGCACAATGTACACAATGTCATGCTCATTTTTCTTTAAACCCCTCCCCTTTTTCCTTCTTGTTTTAAAAGTTGTCTTATGTATTGATAGTCAGCTCTCTCAACATTTAACCTACTGTAATGTACAAGTGGTGATCAATATTTCTTCTTTATATGTAAAGTTCTGTGCAAGTTAGAACAATTTTATCTTGCCCAGACAAAATGTCAACTATATATATATATATATATATATATATATATATATATATATATATATATATATATATATATACATATATATATATACAGTCCTACCCGTTTATGTCAACATCCTCTGGCCCGAGGAAATATTGTCAACATAGGCAGATGTCGAGATAAAGTAGGGGGGGGGGTCAGAAGAAAGATACAAGTTACATTCGTCAGTAAGGGGTGACCTGTCGTCAATCAGTAGCATTTACACTTTGAGAAAACAAACAATGGAAATTTTGAGTACATGAAGATAAAACCAGTGTGAAACACACTTGCATATTGACAAATTACATTTTGGTTACCTTTGTGTAATAAAATTGACAATAAAATATTGCATCGGTCACATCCTGATAGGAAAAACATTCACTATGATATTCATTGTCGGCATTTGCACATGGTTGCATAGTTATTTACATGCTCCAAGTATATGTACTTAAATTGGCCTAGATTTTGGTCAGTCTCTTCCCATCTTATAAGTCATTGAGGCTACCAAGGAGATGGGGCTATTCACAGGGAAATGAAAACCAAGTTGGTTTAAACAGTACATGTATTTAGTTACAGAAGTCATCGTGAAAAGTACATAAAAGCAAACAAGAGATATGCGGCTGATATGATTAATGAAGACATAATATTGTATACATTGACACATGCTAATGAGTTATTAAAAGAAAATGATTCTTGCAATACAATATTGTAACAATGTCAGCTCAAGTGGTATACATTTAAAATATGTCCCGGAGATAACAAGTTATGAATTCTCTCAAAATACAAATACATGTAGCAGTAAAAGGTTTTAATGACAAATACATATACATGTAATTGAGATTATTATCTATAGCATAATCAATGCATAAAATTACAATAAAATTTAATTTAAATTTAAATTAATTAAATTGAATGTTGTTGGCACAACAAGTGGGCATGGGAGATAACAAGAGTACATGCATTTCTGAACTTCATGCAAGCTTCTGTTTGAGAGACGCTGCAACTTTTCCAAGTGACCATGCGCTTCTTCCAATATTACCAGAGTTTGATTGCTCAAAAAATCTTGTCAAACCATCGCACATTGAAAAGGCCTCTCTGCATGAAACACATGGCAAAGGTAGTGTTTCCAATTCATCATTAGCATCAGTATCAGTTATGTTGTCTTCCGTGCCATCTTCTGAAAAGTAATCCATTTTGACGGCAGCAATAATGTCATCATCTGCTAGAGCTGCTCGGCATTGTTCCTTGTCATCTGTTTCAATAGCCATCCGAACAAACTCATCCATCAGAATTCCAATACCTTCATATAAGCCATCTTCTTAAAGATTATGTGGGATATCTGATGGGGAGAATCCAAGAATTCCTTGTTTTCGGGAAAGAAAGCATACATAAAGCAGTTCTGTATGGTCTCTGGCTTCACTAATCCCCAAGCTTTCCTCAAGTAGTACAGAGCCCCAAGCAAATTTTCCTTAAATTCTTCTTGCTGATCAATCGCAGCCAGCTTTTTGTGGGCGAGAAGTTTTTGATAATGTAGTTTTAGATTCTGGATGATTCCTTGATCCATCGGCTGTATGAGTGACGTGGTATTGGGCGGAAGAAAAATTAGTTGGATGTGTTGGAGATCGTCCTCATGTGGGTGCACAGAACAATTATCCACAAGCAAGGCAATTTTTCTTAATTGCACTTTCATTTTTCTGTCGCGTTTCCTTATCCACTCTATAAAAATGTCCGACGTCATCCAAGCTTTTGTGTTCACATAATAATCCACAGGAAGATGGTGCACATTTTTAAAACAGCAAGGCTTTGTAGACTTGCCAATAACTAGAAAGTGGCATTTTATCATTGCCAATCATGTTCGATGTGACTAGAACAGAGATGCGGTCTTTAGGCTGTTTCCCACCAACACATGGTTGACCTTTGATGCAGTATGTTTTGTCTGGAGTACACTTAAAGAATAAAACTGTTTTGTCTGCATTATATGTATCCTTAGACTTAAAATTCTGCAACATATCTTTAAGTTGGGTTTTCCATCCATCAAGCTGTGATGTGTCTGCTGAGTTGGCATCTCTACAAATCCTGTTGTATCCGATGTTATGACAAACTTTAAAGCAACTGAACCGACCACTTGTTGCAGCGAAGTTCTCCACACTAAGTCTTTTCGCAAATTCTTTCACTTTTTTGATGATCAAATACAATCTATGGATAAGGTGGAATGTGCAATGCAGGTTTCATTGAACCATTTTGCTGTGGCCTCTCCACATCTTCAAATTTAGCAGTCTTCTGCTTCTTCCTTTGGGGAGCGCAGCTACCTTCAGCGTAGTCTTTCTTTATAGACTCAAAAGCTTTCATCCATCCTGACAGGGTGTTATGTTTAAGAGAAAATTTTTCACAGACATCTTTGCGAGATGCCCCACCCTCAACTTCCTTAACAGCCAGATATTTAGTTTCCAGAGACTAAATTTAATCTGCGTTTTACAGTGCCGTTCGTAGCCATCGTAAATATAAATGAAGTTAAAAAGGAAACTTTCACAGCACAATAAACTTGTTTTAATCACCGATCACTTTGGAAAATGCAAGAATCGATCAGATTTCATTGCTTTAAGTCGCCACGAGAGGCCAACTTTATAGGACCAAACAAAAGCCTGTTTTTTTATCAGACGGCGACATTAAAAAAGCCTGGCGGCAAGATCAACTAATTATTGAACAAAGTATGGGTCGGAACTGGCAGCTGGTCAACATATATGATTAGGCAGGAAAATTAAAGCCTGGCTGCAAGATCAACTAATTGTTGAACAAAGTATGGGTCGGAACTGGCAGCTTGTCGACATAAATGATTAGAAAACAAAGGATTTGTTCAAGCTGGGACCAAGGGCTTCTGTCAACATGTACATTAATTTTTTATCTTGATAGTGTGATGCATCACATCTATAGTGACACTTTACTGTTACCATATATACTTGCGTATAAGCCGACCCCCCGACTTGACTAGGTAAAAATAGGAAAAATTTCATGACCCACGCATAAGCCGACCCATAAGTTCACGACTACATCACAAAATGCACAAAGTGAGTCCTAAATACCGGTACATTTATTTAGGCAAATCACATTACTAAAATAATATTATCTTCAAACTTAACGAAAATGTAAGTAAGAAATCTAATTTATATGTTAAAATAAAAACGATTTATCTTCAGTGTTAAATAATAATTGAAATAATAACGTCCTCATACTAAAATCCTGAATTCTAAAAGTTTCATCACATTCAGAATCCTTCAAAATCTGGCTCGGTATCAGAATTGCCAAACAGTTCATAAAACTCGGCTTCTGGTATGGGTGTGCTGTCATCGTATATGTTGTCATTGTCATCAGTGTCATCCGATAGTGTGTCATTCTGCTTCTCATTCTCCTTGTCATTGTCTGATTCAAATATGGCATCATCCTCAGTTCCATCCATGGCATTGCTGATACAGCACTTTTGAAATGATTTGGCAATCATGTCCAATGGAATTGAGTCCCATGCATCTTTGACCCACTTGGCGACCAAGTCGAGGTCCGGCCTTGTGAAATTCCTGCCTTTTGTCATCTTCACTGCACCTGAACAAACCATTCAGACCACATCTTTTGTACCCTGTCCTTAAACGGCTTGTTAAGGCAGACATCAAGAGGTTGTAACACTGATGTTAAACCTCCTGTTATCACAGCCAATGTCATTTTCATTTTCTTTGCGGTCTTTTTGACTTCATCTGTCTTGTGTGCTTGAAACATGTCCCAGACAAGCATTGAAGATTTCTGAAGAAGTGCACCTGGTCTCTTGTTCCAGACTTTCTCCAACCATTCAATCGTTCCATTTTCGTCCATCCATCCCTTTTCATGTGCACAAACGATGACACCAGCAGGAAATTTCATGCTTTTTGGCAGCGTCTTCCTTTTAAAAATTATGACAGGAGGCAGCTTTGATCCATCAGCTAAACAGGCCAAAAACAAACATGAAATGTGTTTTTTCATGGCCGGTCATTTTTATCAGAATACTTTTCTCACCAACAGCATTGACTGTTTTATTGCTTGGTAAGTCAAACGTCATAGGCGTCTCATCCATATTTCCGATTTGTATAGTTCAAATGAGCAATCCATTCTGCGTTTAATGATGAACTGCTGAAATGATTAAATTTTTTCTTCCAAGTCTTTTGGTAGCTTTTGAGCTATTTTTGTTCGCTGCCTGAGGCTGAAACCATGCCAGTTCATAAAACGAGAACACTAACCAGCTGATGCTACAAATTTGGAATCTGCCATCTTGTATTTGTCATCTTTTGCCATCTGCATAGCACGCAGATGAATTGCAGTTCGTGTGACAGTGTATCCATTTTGTCAACATTCACTTACAAAATCACTGAGTTCTTTCTCCAATTCAGGGAATGAGGCAATCCCAGTCTGACAATCCTTCTAGGTTTTTGGTATTTCTTCCAATGCTGCTTTGCTTTTCCGCCATTCCCGTACTTGCTTCTTGTTCACACAAAATTCGCGTGCTGCAACACAGTTGTTATTTGCTTCTGCATATTCAATAACTTTAAGTTTGAATGCTGCATCATAAGCAGAACGCTTTCTTTCACTTCCAACACTATTCATTTTATCTGATTGAATATAAACTTCAGGAAAGATTAAACTGACATAATTTTTGATTATGGTAGTATCCTATTTATACCTTATCCTGTAATTTTTCCCATGGGTGGTTGGTTATCAATTTGTGTTGGATAATTATGGATCATTGTTTTCTTTTTTTTATCGGTTTTTTTAACTGCAGGTAGCATGATTCAATTGACCAAAATTTGATTGGTTTTCAGCATGGACATTGTTCAAGTATTGTGACATTTATAACTTTGAGCAGAAACCATGTCCAATACCTTATCTCATTAAACAATACATCTGAGAGTCAGTATGTATTTGTAAATTCAGTGGCATTGTGCTACAAAATCCCTGAGGCATTTACCACAGATTAAGCGTACCAGTAGTTATTGTACAACACTCTACAACTAACAAAGCACTTTGCTATACAAACAACTAAACAACAGTAGAAGATAAACTGTGGCTGCCTTTTACTTCTAAAACACCTGTCAAAGAAATCCCTCAAATTATATTTTTAGCAATTTTATCACGCTGACTCATATGTGCTACTTGCCTGTTATTTACCCTTCCTAGGCGTGTGTGCAACAAACCCCTATGGAGCCTCTCGCTATGGTTGCTGTAAGACTATTGTACATGTACATGACTGTCCACACCAAAATGGTTGTGTCGTAAATAACTTCAGTATCTTTTTATTTACCATAGTTTCTTTTCATATTAACACTGAAATAAGCTAGCATGCATTTGTACGGTACAGCCGAGTTTAATGATTATTGATTAGTTGAGGGTTAAATACTTCATTGAGAGATTACTATTATGGCGGTTCTTTTGGAAAATACACGTACCACCATGGCTCAAATAACATGTATGGCTGTATTTTCTGGTGGGTGGTCATCTGTCAAATAGACGTCAGGTGTGGTAATACGTTTTTCATTCCTTATCCTACCAGTAAAGTTAGAAAAAATACTTGTTTCACTTCAAGACAGCACATATCACATGAGCCATGTGGCATCATTAGGCATGTGATCTCATCTTCGGCGATCGACAGTAACAATAAATACTGGTAATCGAGAAGAAAAGCTCTAAAATTTTCAGACTTAGACCTTGGCCCGCAGATAAGCTGACACCCCCCCCCCCCTTCAAGGCTTTATTTTTTTCCTAAATTCTTCGGCTTATACGCGAGTATATACGGTACTCTTATTCCCAGGTTTTTGTTTAATCGGGTGAGGTTAGGGGGGTAATTCAAGGAATCAACACAAAGATAGAAGTCCTGGTTCAACTTTAAAAACATAAAGGGACAGTATGAACAGATGTTCCTGTAATGACAATTTTACAAATTTCGCATGTTAAATAATTTTAATGATTATCTACCTCGCAAAGTGAAGAGCTTAAGTTTAGACCTTAAAGTTGTATGAAACATACCCTGCTTGACAGGTGCAATCTGCAGAGTGAACTTGTCCGGTTATTTTTGACAGGTTTATCCAAACTCTGTAATTAGGTTGTTTGTTTTTATCTAATATTGGGAGGGATGGAATAACCAGGCATCTCACATATGCGTGTGAACACTGATTACATGTACTGACATTGTGATAGCGGACTGAGTGTACATGATTGTCCTTATAAAATTTTTGGCTTTCACCTGCCTCACAGCACCGCAGGGAGCTCTGTCACATGTTCTGATCATATTTAAAACAAGACAGTTATACAGTTCCCATTTGGAAAAATTGGGAATCTTGGTCATGTTTCCACTCCATTCATCCAGAGTGTCTGGCTTTGGTAAGGTTTCGCCAAGAGGTGTTGTATATTTTCCTATCTCACGCATCTCTTGTTCTCATTCATCAGCATTCTTTTAAGTAGTTTCTGATGAGATTTCAAGACACAGCACTCAAAGGGCACGTTCTCTCAACTCGAGTGCACAGCCCGACACATTCTGTCCATGTTCTTTAAGAAATCTCTTCTGCCTTTTCACAGTATACCTGTTTATATCCTCCACTATCACATTTTCTTGATCTACATCAACCATCTTTATTGATAGAACTATCTGGAAGTGAGTTGCACCAAGATGCCCACTGGTGTTTTTAAGGGGAGATAATAACCGTGAAATGGCTTATTGCTTGTCCATATGAAATGGGTCGTCCATACTTAGGCAAATGTCCGTTCAAGTTCAGATCTGCAGAAAAGTCCATTTTCACCCAGGTATTCGCAGTGGATTTTGGAATCGAGATTTTCTGCTGTTGGTCTAATTCCCAGAAGTTTTGCATTGTTAATGATCTCCAGCTTTTGCATTAATGTATAATGTTTATAGTGACCACGTACAGAACCGGGTGGAGCACTCTCTGGTTCAAGATAATCTAGTCATCTAGGGCAGCTTTCTTCGTAGGCGGTTCTTTTTGTGATGCATCCTCAGAATCATTAATTCGAGGTTGCTTCTCTGTACAGCCTACTGGCCTCTTTGGAGAAGATTTTGGCAAGGGAGGTCCCACCATGAACTTGGAAGTGCCTTCTCGCTTGTTGCATAACGTATGATAAACTTATCCATCAAAATTATTACAGTACTAAAAATATTATGTTTCACAACGACAGCTATCCAGTATATAAACTTAA
This sequence comes from Megalonaias nervosa, assembly GCA_016617855.1. Classification (NCBI taxonomy): domain Eukaryota; kingdom Metazoa; phylum Mollusca; class Bivalvia; order Unionida; family Unionidae; genus Megalonaias; species Megalonaias nervosa. The sequence goes on along the minus strand of JAECUM010049985.1, from coordinate 14,154 downwards.
ATAATGTTTGATAGTGGTGAGTGGTGGGTATCCTATTTATACTTTATATTTTACTAGCTTGATTCGGCTAACAAAAATATGATTGGTTGTCAGTGTAGACATCGTTACACACAAAACCACTTCAGGCAGGTGTGACAGTTATGGCATTGATTAGAAACCATGACCTCTGATTTGTATCATTAAACAATACATCAGAGAGTTGGTATGGATTAGTAAATTCATTGGCATCGTGCAACAAAATAAACCCCTTATCCCTGAGGCATTATGTACCCCAGTTCAAAAATTAGTTATTGTTTTACAGGTAATAAACCTCTTTATAGACGATAAATATTGATTGTGAGTGCTACATGTTCGGTACATCGTGTGCTCTTTTAATGAAATCCAGATGGCTGCCTTTTATTTCCGGACACACCTGTCAAAGAAATCCCACAAGTTGTATTATTAACAATTATCACCTAGACACCTTGAAATCTCCGACGTTTGAGCAGTTGATTGTTTCGAGTCTGCAAGCTCTGCTTATTTTGAAGCTACCCTCGGCAAGGTGAAAAAAAAGAGGAGAGAACTACAACAAATAGATCACATTTATTTTGAAAAAATATACCAACTTATTAATCATGCTGACTCGTATATTGCAACTTGCTCGTTATTTTTACCCTTCCTAGGAATGCATACAACACTTGCTCCATATGGAGCCTCTCACCCTTGGTGCTCTTAAGATTAGCCATCATACATGTACGAGTATACTCTCGAAACTAAAATGTTTCTGTCATAAATATCTTCAGAATTATAATTCCAAAATCTTTTTATTTAGTTTGTATTAATATCTTAATTACACAGAAATAAAGCTTGCATGCATTTGTAAGGTAGATTCTAATGATCACTGATTAGGATGGGGTTAAACTGGATTGCAAGATTACTAATGTGGCGGTTCTTTTGGAAAATACGCATACAACTGTGGCTCTGATGCATGTATGGCTGCGTTTTCTAGTGGATGGAGATGTATCAAATAGGCAAAATAGGCAAGTAATGCCTGTTTTTCATTCATTATCCTTTCCGTGGTGTTAGACAAAATACTTGTTTTACTTAATGTCAGTACGTTGTCATGTGAACTAATGGTAACTTTGTTACAGCTGCACGGGGGGGGGGGAGCCACGAATTTATCTTCCCTTTTGTTTTCAGACACCTAATTAAAGAATTTAATATGTCTTACGACAACAAAAAAAAGTAATTATTTGTTGCCGTCCGAAAACATGCTGTAAATACTGTAAGTAACATTTTGACAATTTATTTCTTGCACATCAGCTGCTTGGTATAATTTTTCGTACATCATTTCTTTGTTTCCTGTAATTGATCTGTGTGTGTGTGTGTGTGTGTGTATATATATATATATATATATATATATATACCAGTGTATATATATATATATGGTAGAATGTAATGCAAGGTGTTTTAGTTGGGTTAGTTTCTTTGGTGGAAATGGAAATGTTATTTTTTCTTTCAGAGAAAATATACAATATTGTTGGGATTGAAACTAATTGCTGACAGTTTTATTCTTGTGGGGTTGTTTCCCTTTGGGACCATTGTGGGCATGGGATGGAGCTAATTACATAAATTTAAAACAAGTCATTAGTAAATGATCAGTACAATACATATATAAAATAATGTGTTATAATTTTGGTTGTATCTTTTTTTTTTTTAATCATTTCATATGGGTTTACAGCAGACATCACATTGAACCACTAAGCATACTGTTCTAGTTTTGTGAAGTATTTTCAAATGTAATTTATCTTTATGTTGGCACTTTTAAAATATTATTTAAAACAATACTGTAACAAGTCTTGAATTGTTATAGTGTGATAACTAGTTTTGTGTGGACATATTTTGTGGACACAATTGTTCCTTTCATTTTCCATGGATACTGTTATGACTCTATAGTCTTGAACTATGTAACAGAAAGGAAGTGAAACAAGTTTGAGTAAAATTCAACAAATTTGTTTCTCTTAAGTTACACAGTGAAATTTTGAAAGTAGCTTAAAATATTGTGAATCAAATTCCAAATAATCCTAAATGTTCCATCACAAGTCCAGAAGTATAGTCACAGTAATCATTGGAAGAGACACATGGGAGAGCACTGATTGATCGATTGATTGGAAGGTTTGTGTACATCAAAATCCTGTTATCCTTTTTACCATCCTTTGCAGTAATTGCTTCCATTTCACACCATTCAAATGTGAAGTTTGGGATCTATTTATTGAATACGTTGATTTGAAGAGATGTGTGCAGTACATAGATGGATTGGATGGTGTGTAGATATTAGAATCCTTGTATCCATTTCATCCGCCATTCCAGTGATTGTCTCCGTTTTATATCTAGTGATCTGTTGATGAGTATAGGAATGGTATCCAGAGCAGCACAGGAATTAAAATTCATTGTCATCTACAGTTACTCTACATTCCTTATGTTTGTATGTGAATGATGTTTGACTGTGATTCAGAATATAATATTCATACACACCAGTACCAAGGGAGTCAAGACTTGCACAAGATGTAAATAATGATGTTTTTTATCGTCAAGTGACTCAAGAACCCTTACAGATTTTTTGTGTCGAATCAACATGTCTGTCTTGAATCGATACAGCTGTCAACTCATCCTTTTTCATTTGACACAACGGACAACAACTTTATCAAATAATCTAGCAGCACCATCATATTCATGAAATGCCAGGTGTTTATTAAATATCCTGTCCTTTGTAATGTCATCTTTCTGCTACTGATGTGAGTTCTATCATATTTTAACACATACATCCCTGTCATTCATACACACATGGAACTAACCAACGTGTTTCCTTTGACACAACAGACAACAGCTTTATTAAAGAATCTAGTAACAACATAACATTAATTGCTGGATGTATATTAAATCTCCTGTCGCTTCTAATGACACCTGTTTCTTCTACTGACACAAGTTCTATCATAGTGTTGACCAGAGTCATGCCGATGTCCCTCTCATTGATAGACACATGCAGCTCACCAGCTTATTGTGTTTCCTTTGACATTGAGGGCAAGAACTTTATCAAAGAAACAAGCAACACCATAATATTCACAAAATGCTGGATGTAGGTTAAATGTTTCACCCATTGTTTTCATACCCATGTCTTTTATTGATGACAAGTTCTGTCGTACTGTTGTCCTGAGTGACACAAATTTCCATGACATCCATAAACACATACAGTGCATTGTATTCCATTTAACACCACAGATAACAACTTTATCAAAGAATCTAGCAACAGCATAATATTAATTAAATGACAGGTGTAGATTAAATCTGTCCCTTGTAATGACACCTGTATCTTTTACTTGTGAGATTTCTTTGATACTGTTCAGTCACACAGACTTCCATGTTGTTCATACATATGTGCCACAGACTTCCATGTTGTTCATACATATGTGCCACAGAAGTATACCCTCTTGGCATCTGTACACTCGGACTTTACATGCCTTTTAGTCTGTGACAACTAGAATGCTTCCAAGTTTAATTTGGACGATGTTGTAAAATCAGTGATAGGAAATAATAATAATGATAATAACTGCTAAGTACATGTGTACATGTTGACCCTGAGAGAGGTACAAGTATAATTATTGCTATTATAAGTTACAAACAAATTATAATCACTGTATAAGATGTGTACTTGATGTATTACACACCATAATTATAAAACATGGTATGAAAAATGTACCTTTAGTTTTGCTACTAACTAGAATCTAAAGCCTGACAAAGTTCTTGTCAAAAATGTACAAAATTCATCTTAATTGGAACCAGAATACAAACACAAAATATACTGACAGATCATTTATATTCAATTCTTTCTTTAATTAGTCAACTTGCACAACTTTCACTGAATGATAAAGTCCACACATTCTGCTTTGAACATTGTAATGTGCTCAGAGTGCTGTATTAAATCACGTGTATTCTTTTCAAATTTGTAAGGCGCTGTTAAATTGTAATTTCTAATCTAACATGTTTTAAAGTATAAAAAGATTCATGTGCTCCAACATTTCTCAGTTATACATCCACAAGGCACACCACTAATGCCTGTTTCACTTAACATTTTGTCATGTTTTATAAAAGTACTGACTGGTTCATTTACCTGTTGTGATCATTCCCGTGTCTTCTGATGGCGAGTTCTGTCGTACTGTTGTGCTGCATGACAGATTGCCATCACATTCATACACACGTACAACTCTTTGTATTCCATTTTACACAACAACTTCATCAAAGGATCTTGTAAAAATTAACATAGATTAAGTCCGTTGTAATAACATCTGTGTTGTCTACTGGTGCAAGTTCTATCATAATGTTGTCCAGAGCAATCCAGATGTCCATCATTCATACACACATGCAGTGCAGAAACACATCATGTTCTGTTTTACACCACAGACAACAACTTTATCAAAGAATCCAGCAGTACCATAATATCGATTGAAAGGAACTTAAACATTGTGAATCAAATTCCAAATAATCCCAATTGTTCCATCACAGGTCCAGAAGTATAGTTGATTGATTGGCAGGTTTGTGTACATCAAAATCCTTTTATCCATTTTACCATCTATTCCAGTAAATGCCTCCATTTCACATCATTCAAAAGTGAAGTTTTGGATCTTTTTATTGAATATGTTGATTTGAAGAGATGTATGCAATACATCGATTGATTGGACGGTTTGTAGATATTAGAATCCTTGTATCCTTTTCATCATCCATTCCAGTGATTGCCTCTGTTTCATATCAAGTGATCTGTTGATGAGGATAGAAATGGTATCCAGAGTAGCACAGAAATTAAAATTTGTTGTCATCTACAGTTATTCTACATTCCTTATGTTTGACTGTGAATGATGTTTGACTGTGATTCAGAATATAATATTCATACACACCATTAGTAGTGGAGCCAAGTCATGCACAAGATGTAAATAATGTTGTCTTCTGTTGTCAAGTGACTCAAGAACCATGTACAGATCTTGTGTTTCGAATCAACATGTCTGTTTTGAATCGATACAGCTATCAACTCATCTTTTTCCCTTTGATACTACAGACAAGAACTGTATCAAATAATCTAGATGCACCATCATATTCATGAAATGTCAAGTGTAGATTATCCTGTCCTTTGTAATGTCATCTGTCATCTGCTGGTGTGAGTTCTGTCATACTGTTGTCCAAAGTCACACACACATCCCTGTCATTCATACACACATGGAACTAACCAATGTGTTTCCTTTGACACTACACACAACAGCTTTATAAAAGAATCTAGTAACAACATCACATTAAATGATATATATTAAATCTCCTGTCCCTTGTAATGACACCCGTTTCTTCTACTGACACAAGTTCTATCATAGTGTTGACCAGTCACACCGATGTCCCTCCCATTGGTAGACATATGCAGCTTATTGTGTTTCCTTTGACACTGAAGGCAAGAACTTTATCAAAGAATCGAGCAACACCATAATATTCATAAAATGCTGGATGTAGATTAAATGTTTCACCCATTGTGTTCATACCAGTTTCTTCTACTGATGGCGAGTTCTTTCGTACTGTTGTCCTGAATGACAGATTTCCATGAAATCCATACAAACATGTAGTGCATTGTATTCCATTTAACACCACAGACAACAACTTCATCAAAAGAATCTGACAACCACATAATATTAATTAAATGCCTGCCACGTGTAGATTAAATCTGTCCCTGGTAATGACACGTGTGTCTTGTACTTGTGTGAATTCTATGACACCTTTGACCAGTCACATCAATTTACATGTTTTTTCATACACACATGCCATAGGAATATACCGTCCTGGCATCTGTACACTCAGACTTTACACGCCTTTTAGTCTGTGACAACCAGAATGCTTCCAAGTTTAATTTGGACGATGTTGTAAAATCAGTGATAGGAAATAATAATAATGATAATAACTGCTAAGTACATGTGTACATGTTGACCCTGAGAGAGGTACAAGTATAATTATTGCTATTATAAGTTACCAACAAATTATAATCTCTGTACAAGATGTGTATTTGATATATTACATGCCATTATTATAAAACATGGTATGAAAAATGTACCTTAGTTTTGCTACTAACCTGAATCTACAGCCAGACAAAGTTCTTGTCAAAAATAGACAAAATCCATGTGAGTTAGAACCAGAATACAAACACAAAATATACTGACAAATTTATATTCAGTACTTTCTTTAGCTAGTCAACATACACAGCTTCCAGTGAATGATTAAGTCCACACATTTCTGCTGCAAGCATCATGATGTGCTCAGAGTGCTGCATTAAATCACTCTTGTATTGTTCTTTTTAAATTTGTAAAGTGCTGTTGAATTGTCCATTTTCTAATCTAACATGTTTTAAAAGGTCCATCTCATCAAATATTTTTCATTGATACATCCACAAGTCACACCAACAATGCCTGTTTCACTTAACATTGTGCCATTTTTCTTTAAAAGAACTGACTCGTCCACTGCCTAATTATATTATCAGTTTAATGTATATGTTAGATAAAGTTTCTGATTGAAGAAACCTGTTTGTTTTGAAAATGTCACGTACATTTCCTGTAAATGAGGAAACCACATGTACGTCTATGTAGGATTAAAAAGATGATGATAAAAATTGATGAAGTTGACTTTTATTGCTTTATTTTTATATTCATATTGTTATGTACCAGAAAGCATACTCCTTATAAGGCTATCATAAAGCTTAATTAAGTGAAATAAATTGTAATAGTTGTCATGTATGTACAAGTGTAGTTTGTATAGTGCACTACAGCAGAGACTATTTAAACGAGCAGAAAAGAGTGTTGCCTCAGAGTCGGAGAAGCTGTTGTCACTTTTCAGGAAATGGACAGGTGATGAAAATGACACTATTGCCAACAAAAGGGAAAGAAAATAAGAGGCAATACCTGGGTATCACTACATAAAGCTTGTGTGAAGTTATCTTATTAATTATTAAAATCTAGTCTCAAGCTACATATATTTAGGTACCATATAGTTAGATACTATAGGTATCATTCATGTATTTAGTTGCTATAGGTACCATTCATGTATTTAGTTGCTGTAGGGTATCATTCATTTATTTAGTTGCTATAGGGCACCGTTCATGTATTTAGTTAGTGTATTGTCTTGAGGTATATATCTCAGTTTACTAAGTAACATTTTGAAAATTCATTTTCTGGCATATATGCTGCTTGGTGTACTTTTTTGTTTTTGGTTTTTTTGTTGTAATTGATGTGTGTGTGCATATATATATATATATATATATATATATATATATATATATATATCTTGCAAAGAAACTACATTCTTGGTGATCATTCTTGGGATTGACACTAATTGCCGGTTTGTTGGGTTTTTTTGTTTTTGTTTTTAGTGTTGTGTTAAGAGTAATTTTTTTAAATAAACTTTTTTTAAAATTTAATATTCTATTTGCTAAACAAAGTTTCTTTTTAGCATGATATCATAAATGTGCAGGAGTTCAAACTTGATAATATAAAGAGCACGTGGTTTTTCATTTTGCATTCTATCCATTTGAAACAGTGACTCCCAAGTCCTGCATCAGTAATGACATGTATAAATACAGTATAACTTGTATGAATCAACATAGATTTAATTTCATTATATTTTGTATTTAACCAATTGGCCCACTGTCAAAATTTTTCATCACCAGTGTAACCATCTGTAAATATTGACATTACACACTGTTTCATCTGTCAGTCATTACCTAGTGACATAACAATACCTTTGGGGCCAATGTGGGCAGGCATGGAGCTAATTACATAAAACAAATCCATAAATGATCAGAATAATACATATACAAAAAAATGTTTAATAATTGTGGTTGTATGATCATCATACTATTTTTATTACAATATTGGTTTACAGCAGATGTCAATTGAGCCAGTAAACACACTATTCTAGTTTTGTAAAGTGTTTTCAAATATAATTTATATCTTGAATGTCTTAATTTATCACAAGGACATAATCTAGAATGTCTTTGAATGAGTCCTCTATAATCCGAAAGTAGTGTTTTAGCCTGAAAGGTCAATGAACACTTTGTAATTTGTAATTTAAATAATAATTCTAGAATTATATCAGAACATGCCAACATATTCTGATCATAGAGTCCTAATGACTGATAAGAAAACAGAAATACATCTTTGTATACAAATCCTATTTGACCTATGTTAATGACATTTGTATTTTATATACAAATCCTATTTGAACCATGTTAATAACATTTGTATTTTATATACAAATCCTATTTGACCCATGTTAATCACATTTGTAAGGTATTCATTAAAACTACAGAATCATGGATCAGTATTATGTGATAACTGGTTCCATGTGGAAACTTGTTCTACCTGTCATTTTCAACATTACACTTCAACATAAATAAATCTTTGGTCATTGAAGTGAATGTATGTTAGTGGGTAATTTAGCACATAAAAAGTTTGACAGCGTTAATCATTTTCTCTTTCTCCACTTGACAACTTGTACCATCACTATTTTCATTCAGCTTGTAAATCTTCAAAATGTTTATTGTGACCACGTTCATATTTTGTTGTAGATGCTCATAAGGGTGCAAGCCATTCAGTAAATTTAGGCAGTTTGAAAGGTTGCATATGATTAAGTTTTGTAGTAATTTTTAAATGTTGGAATTTTCTTACACTGTATTTGCAGTGTTTTCAGCCATTATAGGCACATTTGTTTTCCCTTTTTTACATTTGAGTTCAGTGTTGTTATGGAGTTAAAGTAGATGCAAATAATATACACTGTCACAGAATTGTGCATGTGAAAATGCGTAGGCATTATATATGAATGATAATTTATATAGGTTTTGTTGCTGACTATGAGGTTTATCCGGCATGTATTAGTTTTAACTTAGGTGGTTGGGGAATAGAGTTCTCTGCCATGAATTAACCACAAAAACATAGCACTTGTGGTCTAAATTCTCTCTGAATCACCGCAATATATACGAGTCTTGTCGGGAAACTCTTCACTTTACAGAACAATCTTAAGCTCTAGAGTTGTGAAATGAAAACCTGCATTATTTTTTACTATCTGCTCTGTGTGATGGAATTGTTTTATGTATAGCATTTTTCAAAATTTGTATTGAATTTTTCAAACAATTTGTTCTAAATTTTGTAAACAGACCTATTTCATTTGCTGCCATTTTATTGGCCTTAATATAGTCTGTTTCAAATTGTAAATTTTATATCGGAACAGAGAAGTTGAATTCTTTTATGTGATAGAAGCATAATATGATGACAGTGTTTGAGTCTGGACTAATTATTTTCTAACCTAAAAGTCAATGTCATCATGTGTGTGGCAATGAATAAAATACAACTTAATGAATAATACAGTGGCCATTCTTGTTGATGGTTGCACATGTTTATCATATTTGTTAACATATCCATATATTTATCATATCTACTGGTAGATTCATAGATTAGTCATGTCAGCAGATCCATATGTCTATCATGTCTGCTGACAAGTTCATATATTCATCATATCTGCTGACATACGAGATCATTTGTGAACAATTTGTTGAAAGTCCAGGTTTTAGTCATATCCATTGAGGAATTTTGTTTTATCCATTGTTTGTGAATAGGATAGGGTTTTCCATTGTTACAGATCAGTTTTTAAATAATTTGCATTGATGTATAAACTTCTCATTCACGTAATTGTCTTGTGTCTTCACTAAATCCAATCCAGCCCGGTTTCATCGTATTACATACATACATACATGCATACATACATGAACGCATACATACATACATACATACATACATACATACGAATTTTCAGAAAGTTGCCAAAATATTAAAGTGTCATTTTTAAGAGAGAAAGTGAGTATATCTTATACGTCTCAAGAGAGTCTATATTAAATGTGATGTCACAAGGGAGAGGATATTAAATAATGTCTGAAGGAAGTATGTATTAAATGTCTCTTATATTTCCCTTGATAATTCCAGCACAGCGGTGTCAACAGAAATTAGACCGCATTATAAGTGAGTGTGCGAGGTTCTGAGAGACCTCAAAAAAAAAAAAAAAAGTGATGGCAGTGTGATCCATTGAGAAAACAGCTGGGGCAGGGATAATGGGCAGTTCACTAATGAATGCTCATTTTATAATAGTGATGAGAATAAGCAATTTTTCTAATAAAATTGTTCATTATTCTGTATCAATTACAATTAGTTTTAAATGCCCAACAACTGAAAGACCATTAACATTATTCCTGCAGAATGGAACACTGTCTTTTCATTGGTTAAAAGAAAATGACGCTCTGTATTTAAGCAGCAGGGAGGGTGGACCCTACAAACGTTTTAACAAATAAATATACTATAATGAACAAATGCAAGTGGTTGTTGAAAACATCTAAGCACTATCATAAACGATGTCGCGGAGAATATTACGCTCAGCATAATCAGCTCGTAAAAAAATCCCCAGGATTAAAAATCTGTATCGGATGTGGATTAGCATCTCGCGCTGTAATATGCACAAAATGTGGTGGTAACAAATATAGTTCATTAATATACTATTACGTTCATAGAAACCATAATGCTTGTATCAAGGACGATCCTCCAACTGCGCGTGAATACTTACACAATTACACAGAGATAAATCCTGCAGTGATTGATCCTGAAGATCAAAAAATAATAAATCAACGAGAAAAACAAGTACAAGAAAAAATAAATATACTTGGTAGATCAGCACGAATGGAAAAGATCTGTAAAAAATTAAAATGCACTCCTCGTGAATACATCGCAAACCTAACGAATCCTCAGAAAGTATTTTGTCAGATAAAATCATAAATCAACTGGCGAGAATGTGATAATACACCAGAGTATGGTTCAATAATTAACAAACCATCAGATTAACAAAATCAACACTGTATCATAGACTGCGGATTCACCACATTTCCTATAATAAATAAATATAATGTGGCAAATCCGCATCATGTTAACAAACCCTCAGATTAACCTATATCCACTGCGGATTCACCACATTTCCTATAATAAATAAATATAATGTGGCAAATCCGCATTGTGTTAACAAACCCTCAGATTAACAATATCATGACTGGCAATTCGCTATTGTTGCGATTTAACATTCTATCATCATATTATATCTGATTCCACAGAATGCGCCACCTCAACAGATGTTTTTTCGCGTGGTTCTTCATGAATATCCTCCAACAAGTAATTGGATAAATATTCCTCTGCGGTTGGTGTTTTTTTTTTTGTGGGCTGTGAATTTTGGTTTTCTCTTATCATAATAAATCAACATCACTCTGTACCTGTTGCCGCCACACGCTGTGCAAATTTGTATCTTTCCCCGCACTCCATTACCGCAGCGCAAACACGGTTTAGTTCCTCCTGATCCCATTCTTAGCATGTAGCTATGATGAGCGCAGTATTCTTCTCGGCATGGTTTATCACATGTCCGAGTTGATCCTTGGATTATCCAAGAACAATTATTGGGTCCTGTCTGAAATGGCATTGTATATAATATCATTATAATTAAATTTTAATTAGAGATATATTCTGTGGAAAGTATTATAATATAGATGACAGAAAAAACACGATCCACCCCACACTATAACAATGATATAATTCTAAATGAAAATGATAGCGAATATCAAAGCGAGTCGTGGTCCACTGATCATGAGGATGTTATGTATTATAACACAAAATATGATGCCATCGAGAGTTTTAGCGTAGATGATGATGAATCATCTGATAATGAATTATCTGATTATAAATCATCCAAGGATATCTACGCGCAGGGAATAATTATTCAGCATTTCAATAAATTCTACTCGTTTCTCTCTGATGATGATTTTAACGGATTTGCCAATAATTTCATTAATGAATCTTCGGTGACCGAAATAATTCCCAGATTCAGACTTAGATATCCAGTGTTTGATCTAGATACCAAGTACGTGTACGAAGTAATTACGTATCGATACAGTGATCGCATAGACATACAACCAACCGACGAACGAATCAACACTAGCGACATTATTGATTATTTCGCTACGTTATGTGATTGCGATCGTGAAAAAGTATTCTTGTTTGAAACTAACAGTGGTTATCACGTTCTTTGTAAATCATCTCCAGTAACATTCGATCAACAACGATATTTAACGAATCGTGCCGGTGATAACAAAAATCCCTGCTGGAAGGTCGATCGACAAGCTGGTCTTCATAGTATCAAGTTGAATAACACACGATCTCACAAACCAGACAAACAAACGCTATGTAAAAAATTAATTTCACATGATAATCATTTTGACGCGAATGAATTACTCGTCTGCCCGACTTGTATTCAACCTCATCGCGTCGAGGACAATATCATTAAATATCATGAAACAGCTTTCTGCGATGATATTCCCGCCGCAGACATGATTAGAATATCTAATGCGCTTACCGGCAAACCTGATCAGCTCATCAGCGTTGTTGATGTATCAGGAAATAGATTTACTATATCAAGAGAACCCGGACATAGATGTAACATCTGTGAGCGCAGACATGGATATAATGAGATACGCGATTACATCGAAGACAAATGCGATAATTGTCTCGTATACATCAACGATGATTTCGGTGATAATTATTACTCAATCTGCTGTCCTAGATCGACTGGAAAACAAATACACTTGCCGGTGAACATCCCACCTGCTGCTAACGTGGATGATGAATCATCTAATAATGAATCAACCAAACAAAACAAAAAATATCTGAGGTATCTGATTAACGCGCGACGTAGATTTCGTTATCCTGGACATGTAACGACTAGAAACGCCGAGTACACATACACGGCATTACCAATCCACGAATCAGGACCAGGTTGTAGAGTGATCCACGACGAGGATTACATAGACGGTTCTGCATGTGGGATGAGAAAATCTGAATCAGCGTGGAAATCGTTAAAAGATAATCAATCCGTGGTCGTCATATCGTACAGAAAGACATTTACCGAGAAAGTCAAATCCGATCATAATATCGAATCCTACATGGATATCAATGGCAGTATCACATTTAATCCTGGAATTCCTCGTCGAGTTGTTGTGCAGTGGGAGTCTGTACATAGAATCCGTGGAGTCCCAGATGTACTTATTGTTGATGAATGGCATGGAATCCGCAGACAGCAATTCCGCTCAGCCAAACACAGCAAAGAACGATGGGACAAATTTTCAGGATTAATAACGACGTGCAAGCGATTAATCGTTCTCGACGCAGATGCTGACGATGACGATCTGATATTATTCCGTGATAAACTAGGACGATCATCAATGAAGTTTATCATTAATGATTATAAACCCGATCATGATAAGAAATTTCATATCGATCATTCTCATCGGAGTAATCTATGTTCGCTTCTAGAACGATTAAAATCCCTCAACAATGACAAAATCGCAATATTCACGCATAACAAACAACGGTCCAATTACTCCGTTGAGAACCTAGCTAAACACGTTCAACATCTAGGATATCGTGTGAGGTATTATCATGCCGATACAGATCCTGCTCAGAAGAAATCAGATTTCAGTGATATCAATAATGCATTTGATGACATCGACGTTGTTATTAACAACCATACTCTGGAAGCCGGAGTCAGCATCGTTGATGATCGATTCAAAACTATGTACGTGTTCTCGGAAGAACTAGGATCTGTTGAGGCAACCAAGCAAGCGATCCACAGATTCCGCTGCGTCAATGAAATTCATTATTCATCAACGAGAAAACAACGCGTTTGTAAATTACCAATAAATCGTGAAGGCATTGAAAAGGTTATTGTAGATCGCGCAAGATTGATCGATAACGATACAAAATTATACAGGATTCCTAGCGCCGGAGAACTACATACTGGATTTGGATTTGCTTATATCAGTGATATTATCGACGAGAATAATTCCAAGATGTACTTTACGCCACGATTGGTCAATGCGATGAGAAATACCGGCTATGTGATAATAGAACCACCCGTAGATGATTACGAAACATGGATGAGAAAAAACAACATTGAAATACCAAACGCAGATGATGAAATCATCTATGATGATCCTAATGTCGATAAATTTCTAAAAACATC